>VZRV01007685.1:309801-539579 GCA_013398115.1 Falcunculus frontatus
GATACCCTCAATTTATAAACTCTCAGGAAGGAGAAGAAAGTGTCTGTCATTTTTGGCTCTGTTCCCTTGGTCCTGCGGGTGTGAGCTACCAAGGTGTCATTTAATAAGTCTAAGGTCGGGCTAAATGCTGCTCCTAAAAGTGCCAGCTGGTTGTCTGCATCTTGTCCCTCCTGAGCAGGTGATACCAGGGTGACTTTCGATCCAGGCCCGTTCAGAATGTCTTGGCATCCATTTCTTCATGAATGTGCATGGACCAGCAAGAGTATTCACAGTGTAACAACTATCTATGGTGCAGCAACCAGGAAGGTGCTGGAGGAAGTGGGATTTCATTTGTTTAGCAGCTGCATAGGCAGCTCTACTGCTTGTCTCTTTCCAGCCTGAACTTACAGTCCCACCCCAAAGCTTATCTGTCCTGCTCTCTGATCTCTCCTGTAGCACTTACCTTGTAACATTCACAAGATCATTTTTTGTGTGACTTTTCAAGCACTGACTGAAACATTTCTTATTTCTGTGTCAAGTTCCTAATTTGACCTTTGCAGATCTGTTCAGAGTAACCAATCATGGAACAGAAAAGGTAATAACTTAATTTTTGTGAACAACTGATACAATGCAGCATCCTAAATTAAAAAATGAAATGTCAACAGCAAACTTCTCGTAAGTTATTTCGAGAAGGAAATGTAAAACAAATTCACAAATCCTTTCAAATAAATCTGAAAATATCTCAAGCTACTCACAAACAAAAGAAAAGAGATGGAGATTTCCCAAGAAATTTATCATATTGCTCAACTCTATTCCTGTCCAGAAGGTTGGGAAAATGAACAGCCACTTCTTGCTTTTGCAATTTTAATTTTCAAACAGGATGGAATACACAGTTATAAGTAGATTGCTGGTATTCCTGCATTGAGTGATGTCTCCTGAAAGTGGACTCAAATGTTTGCAAGTCTCATGTCACTCCAGTATTGATGAATGAGACCTTTTTACTGGTATTTCATCTGCTCAGTTATAGCATGGTGGATGGAGCTGAAGAATATTGAGGGGTTCTTAACTCTTAATAATAATGATAATATTAAAGGCTGGAAAGTCTGAACCAGATCTCAGCTATCCTTGTGGTAAAGCTTGACACAATCTCTGGATAGAGACTATTTCCATACCCTATTTAAAGAGCAAGCTAAACTAGAGTAAATAAATAAAACTACTTTGCATCAAAAAATGAAAAAAAAAATCAGGCTCTTCACTTTGAGAAGTGCCTTGTTCATTGTGTACAGTTTTGTCAGTCAAAAGATTGTGACTGTGGAGTTTTCTCTGCTCTGACAGATGAAAGTATAACAGGAGCCAACAAACAGAAGGAGGAGGATCTGTTCAAACCAGGAGTAAGGCTGCATTTTGAACAATGAGCTTATTTAACCAGGTTGGAAAAAATTACCCAGGAACACTGTGGATCTCCATCACTGGAAGTCTTTAAATCAAGAATGGATGTCTTTCTGATGACCATGCTTGTTGCTACAGCAGAAGTTATAGGCTTTGAAATTCCATGGCTTGTGTCATCCAGGAAGCTGGGGTAGATGATTGCATTTGGTCTCCAGTGGCCTTCCAGTCCCTGCGAAGCATTCAGCTGGATTGCTGCTTGCAGCATGTCTGGAAGAGGAAAAGTAACATTTCTCATAGCTGGACAATAGATGACAAGTGGTTTCCACTGGAGTTACAGATCAGGTTTTTTTGAAGTTTCCAGGCAATGCACTAATTTTTCAGGGAATAAGGAAACTGCCAAAGGACCTTTTGGTTATTTAAAATTTCATTACAGCAGCCTTTCCACTCCTCCCCCTTGTCCTCCCCTACAAAATCAGTGTAGAGGTGAACAATGCATAGAAGTGGGGTACAGGTCCAAATATGGAAACACTGGCCCTGAATAACTGTGCTTGCGTTGGGCATCCTTTAAATGACATTAATTAAGGTGACTGAATTTCTCTGAGTACTCTGAAATGATTTTTGAAAGAAAACAGATTTCAGCAATTTGAAAAAAAAATCTATTTCATTTGCAAATGGCGTAGATCCACTGAGGCTGCCCATAGTGTTCATGAATTGACACACGAGGAACAGGATCTACACAGTTACTTCCAAACTTCATTGCCGGAATCAGTCAATTCCTACAGAACTCCTGACCTGAAATACCAGATAGTGGCAAATACTATGTCTGCAAAAGAGAAGAAACAAACAGGCATTCCTTAGTGGTGTTCTGCTGCAAATAGACCAGCATTGTGCACACACTTGCAGCAGCCCATAGCCAATTAATTAAACCACAGAATATCTGCAAATATTTACCTGATGGCTGGGGTTTGAAAAAGCTATAACATAAATAGCTTACTACATAAAATAGATTTGATTTACATTTCAACAGATGTGTTGGTGAGAGTAAATTATAGGGAAAAAAAAGAGAGGAAAAAGCTAAAATGAAAACAAATAGATTATATTTCCAAAATCCTACCAAGTATGTGATGCACTGAAATGGTCAGACTCTTAACTGCTTGTAAATCTGCCTGGACTGGGGTTGTGAAATTATTTTTAGGGTGACAGCAGAAGCATTTCTAATGCTACCGTTGTGGCACTGTCAGCTGAGTAAGAGGCAGCAAGAATGGCATAAAAGTCAAGTGGGCAATCTGAGAAGGAGGCAGTTTAGCAGTACAAAATTTTCTGTCCAAGTAGAGGAAGTATCCTGGTGTAATTGTATTTATAACCTGTGAACTTCTGAAATCCTAGGGAGAGTACATCTGAGGACAGTGCTGTGGCTTTACATGGCCCAACTAGGAGCTATTTCATTTTTGAGGAAAAGCATCAAGAATTCTTGCTCAGCTGCTGAATAGAGTGGGTTAGAGCTCTGCCGTCCTTTGTGGAAGTGGTACCTTCCCAGCACAACAGTTCTGCATCCAGTCCTGCCAACCTGAAATATCCCGAGTCGTATCTTATACTTTCATAAATCTTAAACTTGGTTTCAAATGAAAGAGCTTCAAATAAATGTCTTTCAGTTATTTTTATTTCCTGTCTGGTTTAGGAGTTTGGTATTGATAGGGAATAAGGTTTTTGTGGTCTTGGAAGCGTGATTTCTCCTGTTGGACATTTGGAATTCCTCATGCATCAGCCTGGGGCATGGTGGCAGCAAGGAGGACCTTGGAAGAGGACCAAGGCAGAAGAAGATGCCCTTATGGAGGAGTTCTGGAGATTGGAAAAGTTGCACAGATAGATTGTGGGTACATATTAGGATTTTAGGTTGGTGTTTTTTAAGGCACTGAGTGAAAAAGTGGGAGACTGCAGAAGTTCAGCAGAGGATTTCTGCTGACATCCTCAGCTGGGGAAGCGTTAACAATGTTGACACGGACTGTCAACTTCTGGTTTCAGATTCACTCCTCCGGGATGAGAGACAGGAGTTCACATCCCTCAGACATTGTTTCAAGCTGTCTACAGGCTAGAGAAGATAACAGTGCATCAGCTTACATTTTCATGGGTTTGCTTGTAATTACAGGAAAGGAGAATTGAGGTTTTGAGTGTTGATTTCAGTGGGAGCAGAAATACAGAGGCACTTCTGAAAATCTTGTCTGCAGTTTATTTTGAAAATGGAACTGCAAGTTTTTAATCTCAGTTCTGTGAAAAATGTCAAAGATGGAAAGAAGTTTTAAGTCCTGCGTGTGTGCAGAAGTAGATGTGACAGTTTGACCTGATTAATTGTGAAGAAAAGCAGCACAGCCTTATGCAAATGAAATTGCTCAAAAGTACATGAAGACCTGAAAAATTTAACTAAGGGAGGTTAAAGCTGGCTTTTGAACATCAAACGCAAAATAACTTCTTACTTAACCTTGTGAATTGTAACAATTCCGTTTCTTCAAGCTACTCAGACAAATTGAGCTTTGTCTCCCAGGCCAATGGAAATATATTATACAGTGCTGTTGCAAAGTAAAATGGCTCCAGCAACTTTATGGAAAGGGGGAAGGTTCCCAGGGTTTCTGTTCCCAATCCAGTTTAATTTCAAGTCTCGCACTCAGTTTCACTTTCAGAGTGCCCTAAGAGAAAATGTAATTTAGACTAGAGCTGCATTCACAAGTTAATGGCACTGACTGTAATCCTTCAAAATGATGGATACTGGAATTTTCCCTCTTTACATGAGGAATTGTATTTCTCAATGTCACGTAAGGGAAAGAAACAAACATGCAGAAACAGCAACTGGCCCTCAAATCTTTGAAGATGCATGTGTGTTTCCGAAGCTGAGGTAATTTTCCTGCCAGAAATCATTGTGACAGGAAGTTAGAACTCCTGTATCTGTGCCCTTTGTACTGTGCTGACCTGGTTAAAGATCCCATTCTGTGTATTGGAGAAAAACTGGGAATTGTGGGGGAAGCAGAGGGATCATCAAGCAGGCAAGGGTTTGCCTCTTGAGGTAAAGGGAAAAGCTTAGACACAAAGCCCAGCTTCTGTTGTCTGCCTGTTGTGTTCTGCATGTTGCGAGTTCTCAGCAAGTGTTTGAACAGCAGTATTTATTGGTTTGGGCTGGTTTTGCAGTATTGTATCTGCTTTTGCCTTGTTTTGCATGGGCTGATTTACTGCTGTTGCTTTGCTACGCATTCACATCTGTGCTGGTCACACGAGGAGGTCTGTGCTGAAAGGTGATATCCTCAGAATGTTCTTCGAGAACCTTTGAGGGTAACGGATGGTTTGCCTGAAAGAGGTGGGTGGAAGGATGAGACAGAGCCATTCTGATGTTTTCTATCAGTAGTACCGACAGTAGGAGTAAGAAAGGAGGCCTAAAAGGGATCTTCTGTTCACAAACAACACAGGGAAGGTCATTTCACTTAGACTAACAGAACTGCAGACCCAGGCTCTGCATCCCTGCAAAGTTACCCATGTCCTCTATAGGAGCTACATGGGAAAGGTCAGTCTGTCACTTTGAGACTGTTGGATGGGCACAGTCCTTAAGGTTAAGCTCAGCACCATCAAACACAGCAAAGGGCAGAAACACCTGAAACCATTGAAAGTAACAGCTAACAACAGCATAACAAAAAGCAGGTGGAAGCAGCTGTGTGTGCTGCAAATGGATCCACTCAGTGTCTCCTGCTAAGGAGGTGCACATCACACTCATGGATAAATATAAGGGTTTAGTCATTCAGGCAATCAGCACTCAACCCTGAGGGACTAACTCTGCCTGGACTGGGTGCATGTTGTACTCAGAAGTAGCTGCTAGCCTTTGCCAGGTGATTTCTCTTCCAGATGACAGTCATCCATTCTGTGTTACTGGGATCAGCACACACAGAGATGTTTTATGTCACTATAAGGTGTCTTATGGCCAAAGACAGAGCTGAAACCTCTGTGCTTACGTTGCTGGACTTCGCTGCAGCTTTGTCATAGTGAAGTACGAGGTATTACTATGATGATGGGGGTAGGGGCAGCATCCCCAGGAATCTGGACAAGAATTTTGAGTGGAATAATATTAGTAGCTTCTCATGCCCTGTTATTGCTGATGTATCTAGTCTGAGACATATCCCATTATCCTAAGTTATTGCAGTGTTGGCTGAGGCCTGGTGTTTTTCCATGGATTTCCCTTACATGTGACTACCATGATGTGGAGGGATGGAGGGGGTGATATAATCAGATGATTTTCCTGAGCAGTAGGGAGCATGGGGTCTTGCTGTTCGTGTTCTCTGCTCTTCTCAGGTGTCCCCCTCCAGAAAAACTCCCTTACCAGTAGGTTTTTTTCCTTTAAACAGGCAAGGAATAATATCAGGGAAAAAAACACAATAAAAGGAAGGCTACTTCTTTGGTGTTTTGGGAAACATTTTTGTGCAAAGACTTTCAACATTTGTTTTTGCAAAAAGATACCTTAAAACACTGACAATTGACAAACAAGCTGGAGTAGGGGACTGGGTTATATCAAGACTGTTTGGTGATGCATTGACATTTGGTGTCACAGCTCCATTAATCAAAAATATTTTGGAGGAAATTCTTCCTGGTTCATTCATGCACAAATAATTTACACTGGGAGCAGTGGGTCTAAACCTCTTTGGCAGACTGAATGGAGGAGCATGATGAACAGCTAGGCTGGCTCCTGAGTGACGAGACACTCGCTGCTTTACCAGGGCTCTCCTTTTTTTCCAGGTATGCAGTTTGTCTGTTGTGCCTGGAGGGAGCTCACAGTAGATATTTGTGAATGATAAAATAAAAGGGGGCTGAGAGCCCAGAGACTCAACAGAGGATCTTAGGTGAAAGAAAGCTCAGTTGTTAACCTTCCTGTGCCTGATATGTGGTTTGTCAATTAGGCAGCAGGAGCTGAGTTGGTTGTATATTGACCTACAAGCATTAAACAACTGGCTGGGAGCCATATCCTGTGAAGTCTGTACTGTCCTTTTGATTTGAAAAGCAGCACCACAGTTGTGGTTCCACTTAGGGTTTTTGAAACAGGCTTTAGTAAAAAAAAAAAAGAGAAAGAAAAGTATCTTTCACCAGGTGCACTTTGACTATTTATTTGGAAAAAATAAAGAGGGGTTTGCACAGAAATATCCATAGTGTTCCAAGCGTTATTAACATGCATAGCCATGCCTGGCTTGACCGTGCAGTGTGCTCCTAGACAGAATGACAAAGCTGGAAAAATGAAGTCAAGGAAATACGAGCTGATTTATTTTTTATGTGTAACAAGCTAAACCTTGATCCAGTGCATCTGTGGAGCAAAAGAATATTTATTCAGTTCCACCATCGAAAACACTGAGAAACACATGAGGTGAGTGTGAATTGTCTCAGCTGAACTCATGTATTCTCCAGACATAATTAAACACTGGCCCAATTTTTAATGTGGGCTACTTAATTGGATGTCAGAAATTCCACATTTGGAGGTTCAGTTTGACCTTTAGTTACATAAAAGAAGCATTTAAGAGTCTCCAGTGAGTGTCAGTGTCTGAATGCAGATGCCTTATTTGAAAACTGTGCTCCTTTACAGTGATGCATTCCAGGAGGAGAAAGCCCTGATCCTGCAAACAGTTTGGAGCAGGCTTCAGCTTGCTGCCAACTGACACCAGCTTGCTGGAATCCACTCATTCCAGGGAATGGCACGCTAGTAAATACAGGCAAATGGGAAAGCAGTTGCAGGATTCAAAATCAGCATGAGCTTTTTCTCCCATCTAAATCCATATAAATTTATGAATATACTTTAATTTCAAGGTAGAAGTCCAGAAATGAAAGCTTAGATAACCATCTTTCTCAAATGCCAGAGGATTTTTGGAGAAAACACCAAATCAGTTACAGTGAGACTTTCATTAAGTGGTGGAGCCTGTTAAAGCTGGTGTGACCAGGTGAAAAATGGGATTTTGGTATACACACAAAGTCATTTTTGATCCACCCGGCCTAGAAGAGCTAAATACCACTGAAACCTGGCAAGATCAGCTGGATTTCCATCCACCTAGGAAAGAAGCAGAGGATGTAGGCAGGTATTCTTAATCACAGCTATCGAAGAGGTTGGTAGTGTCTAGTGAAGTGTCCTGAAGGAACACTTCACCAATAAGGAAGTCCTAAAACACATGGAACTCTTTGCTCAATGAAGCTTTATCTGTGCCCCAAGACCTGGAGAGACTTGCAGCTCCTGCTACTCAAACTTGACTCCTGCCAGTCCTTGGCACAGCAGGGTTAAAGGCGTGGGAAGCAGGTAATCCACACACTGCCAGCACTGCTCCGGTGTAGGCTCGTGTAGGATGGGCCTCAACGGTAACACAGATCCCAAAGGTATCTCAGAGATCCCTTTGCACACGGGCTGTGATCCCCTTTCTGTGGTTAAAAAGTAGTCTCATTACAACATCAGAAAATTAACTCATCAAGGGAAATGGTTTGCTGGCTAGGTATTAAATGCTGGGAGTTGCTTACAGGGTTTAGGAATGAAGTGAGAATCTCCAGACTTCGCTTGGATATGTATGTGCAGGTCCCTGTTTGCCATGATGTTGGGCTGAAACGTCACGCTGACGTTCTTGTTCCCATACTGATTTGTTTGGTTAACCCAATTAATGTAGAAAATGTAGTTTTAAGGGTAAAAATGTCATCAGTAAAAGACATTGCTCACTGAAGCGTGTTCCTCACTTGCCAGCTACTACTTGGCAGGAACGAGCAGGCAAAGTCATTAGTGTGGTACTTTCTGGAGAAGGATGCAATGCACTCCGTACAAACTGCAAAATCCAGGGAATGCCAGACTACCAGTGTAGAGCCTTTTCATTTGCTGAGCCACAGGGGATGTTAAAAATCTGCAGATAGTTTCTCAACTTTAAACAAATGTTCTTTCTGTGTATGGCTTGCAATTCACACAGGGCAAATGTCCACAAGAAAACAAAACTCAGTGAAAACTGGGCTGTCAGACAGCACTGAATGTGCTCTCTAACTTGAATTGCATCCATATTACTCACTAGGGCAACTGCGTATATGTAAAACAGTTTGCACAATTTGAACTGGCTGGTCTAATTATATAAAGTACTCAAACAAACAGAGGATTCCCCAGGAAAACGATGTTTGTCTTTAAAATTAATTCTTTTTCTCACTGTATCTGTTTATAAAAAAAGTTTCACAGATAAAGAAATGGAGGTTCTTTCCAGGCACAAAAAAATATTGCACAAAAAGTAATACATGGATTGGATAAATGTAGTATTTTGATCATAGCCTATGGAACATGCAGGGGAGCAGTCTACAGTTTGGTATTTCTAGTGGTTCTTAAATCACGAGTTGATCTCTGCAATATCAAATCAAACCAAGGCTTCAAAAGTAAAGACAGTTATAAAATATTTTTAAGCAAAAATAACTTAGAGTTCATATTTCCAAGTTTTTCTCTGTCACTCTGTGGACTAAAGGAACTGAGAGTTCTGTGGAGCTAAAGGAACACTGAAATTCTCAAGATTCCATTTTTTTTTTCTTTTTGCCTGTTTTTTGGAAAATGCCCACAGTATCAGAACAAGTAGCAGAAACCCATGAGTGTGACAATCCTCTTGTCACACTGAATTTCCTGCACTTATGTTTTTTAAACAGATGATGGCCCTGGTGAGAGGGTGAGACTGTGTACAAATGTTTGTGGTTCAGAGCCCAGTTTTCCAAAGAGAAGTCCAGAACACACAATACGTCACCTGTTTGTACTCCAGCTCCATGAGGCAACGAAGACAGAATTATCCAGCCTTTCCAGATCAGCTCTCCCATGGGGCTTTAGAGCTGAGTTTTGGTCTCTGCAACACACAAAAATGTTTCCCCACATGAATTAAAATATTACTTCTTGGCTGTACAGCATGCTACAGGCTTTATCCACTGGTGTTACACTTTTATACTGTTTTAACCATTCCCAAACTAAGGTGGGGAGATGAGCTTGCCAGCATAGTATTACTCTGCCTTTGGCTAAGGATGTGTTTGCATTTCTTGTTATTACTGCTAAGCAGATTATTCACCATTTATGTGAAGACAATTTATCATGTCTTGTAATATACCTAACGAAAGACAGAGGGGATTTTGCCAAGTGAGGTTCCTCTACCTCCATTTTGGACCATTTCTATGACTGACTTTGGGAGCAGTTGAAGTCAGACCCAGTGTGGATGCTTTTATTTGATGTTGTGTGAGTTTAGAGCCCAAGTGAATACCTGGGCATGGCAAAAGAAGGTTTGCTGCTGTCTTTAGTAGCGCTGGAGAGTATCCAGTGAATAGTACAAATAAAGGTTTTACTAAAATTAGGACTGACACTGGCATGTAGCTCTTCCTCTCTGCTTTTCTCCTAGAACTTACTTCCAGTTTGTGAAGGGAAAACTTCGCCTGTGAGAATGAACGACTTCATGACAGTCCACAGGTTCTGTGTGCTGCCAGGCAGCAGGAGAATCAGCCAGTGTCAGGCATCCCATTGGGAATGTTTATTCTGCCCCATGGGCATCCATATTGGGGCATCTGTTGCCTCCCTTCCTGCTTGTGCTGCCCTGGCCCTGCTCTGTGGGCATACCTGACACATAGGCCAGGTGCTGGCTCCTGGACATGGAGCAAGTCCAGCAAAGGTAGATTGGAGCAATCCTTCTCCCACGTCAGACTGCTGAACACAGGCCTGGAAGGAGCACAGAGTGTGACTATTGCATAGAGAAATGAAGAAGCTGGCTATGGGGAGCTCAGGATTTTATTACAGTTTCTACATGCTTAGGTATTGTCCCTTCCATTGATTATTACTGCATTTTTAGCATTTACAGCTCTTTCTAGTTCCTTGGTTGTAAAAGGTCCTTGGCCAGGTGGCTCTCAGCCAGGTGGCTTTCAGCTCTCAAGTGATATTTATATGAGAGACAAGCTGTGGTCGTATTTTCAGACACATTGTGGTCACATTTTCAGTCTAGAATTAGGGCAAGAATAAGACCATTCTTTCCCCCTCTCTAGTTGGAAATGTTGGACAGAGGCATCTTTCTGGTGTCGTTTCATGTCTGTTCATTTTGGTGTGGACAGTGGCCGGTGTCAATCACGCTGCCGTGTCAGTCGAGCAGAAAGACCAGACAAGGAGGGGAATTGATGGCCATGCTCAGCCTCCAGGGAGAATGTACAGTGCAAGTAAATGGAGGAGGCAGGCTACTCCGAGCCACTGAGGGTGCCCTTTGTGCAGCACATTGTGATTTTTGGCTTTTGAAGGCAAGGAGGTGGGCAAACCAGAGCGAAGGAGAGATTTTTCAGTAGCCAGCTCCGAGCTGGCCTTTGCCAAGAGAATAACTTTAAGTGCAAACGGAAACCCAATCGTATACAACTGCACGTTGAATGTCAAGGGATGGAAATGTTGTAAGAGTCAGAGTCCATGTTTGCTTTCTTGGTATGTTCTTTTCCATGCTCTCTTGAAGAGAAAAATGGAATTTCGGATGGGGAAAAGAAAGAGCTGGCAGTACTGATAAAGCAAAATACACATGGACACTACCTGACAATAATGTACATTTAGCTGCCAACAAAGGGAATTCGAAATAAACATGGATCTCTTACCAAGTGCTGCTGGCTAGATTTATTTTGGTTTAGGTTTTTTTTTCCTTCCCTCAGTGTTTTTGCTAGTTATAAGCTGTGGCACCAAGAATATTTAATTCTGTTGAAAGGATGTGTGGTTTTCTGGGTAATGGGAGTGAAGTAGCCAGGCTACAGAGGAGAAGTGTCCTAAAGCAAAGGTTTTAAAGCTTTTTCTGTCCATCTGAGCAAGCACCTTGTGCTGTTGGGACTTTACATAGAGCTTTACTGCTGAGTCCAGCTTTAGGGTGTTCTCTGCACATACATTTTCGGTGACGTAACTCCATAGTTCAGCAATGTGGATCCAGTTATGCCAGGATAAATTCCAATATTATTTGTTTTGCTGATATACCTTTATTGATTTTTAAGACCTAAATGCACAATGCTGTTTTGAAAACCTAGTGACCCTTCTATAAAAGCTGTGGAGTCAGGACCCCTGGGAATATCTTAGTTGGAATATCCTTGTTCCTCTTGTTCTACACTGTGGTCACCTCTATCTGCTTCTGGAGAAGAAACCTAGATGAGTTTACTGGTGTGAAGAGGGGGTATCAGCTTTTCTGTCAGCCCCTTTGGGAATTTCAAGTATTTGTCAAAGCAAAAAATGAGGCAGAATGCAGAGACACTGCTGAGTTTTCAGCAGGAGTTTGAGCTATGTGAAGTCGTAGGCAAAGGCGGCTGATCTGCTTTCACATCTCTTACACAATTTTCAAGAGTGAGCTTGACACTGGATGCCTCTGGGAACCTGAACTGGACCTTTTTCTCTGTGTCTCTACCTGGGACACCAGCTGGGAGGATTCTGGAAGGATTCTTCCTGAAAGGGTTGCCCATAGCAACATAAGTCAGTCTTAATTCCCTTGGCTCCTTCTATTGCAGCCACTTGAGTCACTGTGGAGACAACTTTGCACCAGTTACATGGGTAGAGTCTTCTTGTGAGATGCTGAGAGACAAGGCTCAGAATCTTTGAGGGTTTTTTCCTAACCTAGAAACCTCTTTGAAGACTGAATTTGACAGACAAACTCTTATTCTATCAAGGTTAAAAAAAAAAAATATCTATTTTTGACTCTTGAGAGCATGCACAGAGCTTATCTATTGGCACTAAGGAACCAAGACAAAGTTCTCAATCTGATTATTTTAATCCCTGTTTTATTTTTGGAGAGGTGACTGCAAAGAAGCAATGTGGCTTCTCCAGTGAAGATGCGTTCTTTGGCATTGCCTTTGGAGTCCCATTAGCTGCTCAAATTCAAAGGTTCTGGTGTGTTACTACAACAGCTGTTTTTATTAAACTCACTCATTTAGGGTACAACAAATAAGCCTTTAATCTAATGTGTTGATCAGCGACAAGTCAGCAAGTTCATTGAAGGTGTTACCAGCTCAGGAAAAGTGTGTTTGCTGCTGCTTAGACAAAACAAACAGAGAGTTTTTCTTTGTTGCTTTATTCTCCAGACTGTGAAAAGGGTCCTGTCTCAGACTCATTTTGTGTCTCATCTGCCATTATATATGAAGAAAATGTTATAGCTCACAGGTAAGAATTGTTATGGTTTATCAATAATCTGTACCAGCTTCAGTTGGATTTGAGGGAACATGAACCTGGAACTAGGGATTTCTTTTTTCCACTCTCTTTTCTCCCCCCCTTTTTAATGTAAAAAGGCTTTGAAAATTCTAAAGTAATTTTACAAATAGCAGCCAAATTACAATCGTGTTTTCTTCTTTCTCCTGTTACTCTGATGATTAACTCAATTTCTCTTTCTTTGCACCCTGGACATGAAGCTGAAACAAATACTCCTTTTACAGTAACTATGGCTGGCACATTGTAAGAACCAAAGTCTTGCTGGTCTTTGGGATTCAGGTTTAGGAGGAAAGAGTGGTGACACTAATCACAGCCTTGGCATTTCAGACAGAGAGCTGTGGTCTTTCAGGGTCATGTCTACTCAAATGATCTTCAACTAGCAGTTAACAGCACTGCTGTTTGTATTTTCCAGGCCACTTCTACCTTTGATGGTCTGTTTATCTCTACCTGGATGCCCAGGAAGAGACAGCCTTGCATCACTTCAGATTTGGTAAGTTTTCTTTGGGATAGGAAAACACAAAAGCCTTAAGCTGAAAACTCAAACCTAACATGAATCTATACCAAACCAAATAAATCTGTAGATCCATCAGTATCTTGGTATCTCTGAAAAATGGCAAAAGCTTGGAATATCCTGGAACAGCAATCCAATGAGTCTGTTTTATGTGAAGGACCAGCTTTATGGTGTCTTGGTGCCTTTGCAGTTCCCACAGATCTGCTTAAAGATAATGCTAGTGTTAAAAAAACCCAAAAGAAGCAGATATCAATGTACTGACTCACAGTACAGAGTCTATCCTGCCTTTTTTTTGGTCAACATAAAGGCCCTCAAAACAGCAGGCCTAGAAATTGGTGTTTCCTTCCTTGAAGCAGCAGCTGGGTGGTTTGACTTCTGATCACTGCATAAAGGTGAGTGTCCACACCTGGAATTGAAGACCACCGTGTAAAGGTGGGTGTCCACAGAAATGAACTCCTGGGCTTGCACTTCATACATTGCACTTGTTCATACAACTTTTAGTTTCCCTGCATATTTAGGAGTAGTTTTCATATGAAATATTTAATGATTCAAGCTGCTGGAAAACTGAAAACTTGTTTTCGAAGTTAAAAGGCTAAAGGAAAACGGGTATGTTGTTGTTGCTACTGTCACAATGTCAGCTTTATAGAAAGCTGTCAACACTTTTATAGCTGAGAACTACACTTTGCATGGTTACAAAAACTGCTGGTGGTCCAAGAAATGGAACAATCCTTTTGGGAAGCACTTTAAAATTCCAGAGGTGGTGTAGTGGTGCTTTTTTCAGGTTTTTAAGTAGAACTGTTCTCTTGCTATTCCCACTGCTAAGCCTGTCCCTGGCCTCCCCAAACTGAGTACCTAATAGAATTTAGATATTGAAGTTTTAAAACTTCAGCAATCTTGAAAAATGGGAAGTGCTAGATATGTTTTTTGCCAAATACATATATTTGTACTGAAAAATCCTAAATACAGGTGCTTTTGGGACCTGATTTGTTATCCTAGTGATGGGTATAGCAGACCAACATCTGAGGGTCAAGTATGGCAGTTATACTTTGATACTTGTATGATCTTGCAATCACCATATTCCACAGCATTAACACATAATGGAAGAAGCAATCCCTGTGTGTACAGGCTGTGCATGTTAGACAGAAACATAATCTTGCCAAAATGGAATCATCTAAAGGATTGGAAGTGATCTAAAGTAGGAAGGAGCAGGGGAATGCTTTCCAAAAGCGTCTGCTGGAGGTTTTCTCACATCAATTGTCATGACAATAGGTGGCACCCTCATGCCAATAAATATCATGTTTGACTGAACTAGGCTTCCTTGCACTTACGTGCTGCAATTCCTTTTACCGGAATTACTGGAACTGAAAGCAAAAGCAAGTCATGAAAGCAGAATATTCTTTAGGGAAAGGGGAGACATGCCTGAAAACAAAAATGTAAACTCCATTCCGACGGTTGATTTTGAGATAAAACTAAACTACCAGTTTAGCATAAAACTAAACAACTGTTCTGTTGAGGCAATTGAGAATTTTGAGTGTGGGCCTGTACTGAGCAGTGCACACAAACTGTGTCATCCTGTGCTTTATAGCTGAGGATTTTGACCCCTTAGGGATTACCTCAGAAGAAACAAGATGTGTCCTGTTTTATTTGCTGTGTTACACAAACCCTTGGGTGCATGCGATATCCAGGCAATCTGAAGCTTCACACCTGCACAAAGTCAGAAAGGGAATCTTAAAAGAAAGGACTTCTCTCAGTTGAGTTTTTGTCACTTTTACTTCCAATGTGAATCAAAACCTGGAAAAAAATATTAACGAGACTCTGTCAAGCCACAGGCATCTTGGCTTGTGGTTTGGATAAATGTCCAGGTCATTTCTTACTGTACCCTGACCAGACCTTAGTCACTGCTTCTCTGCTGAGACAGAGAGGAGGTTAGGAAGAGGCAGAAAAAAGAACATTAAAAAAGCCTGAATGCATGAACAGTGAAATGTCACCATGTATTAGGAAGTGTGAAAGACACCTGCTTTTGTTGATTTTGCTGATATAACTGGGTATGAGAAGTTTTGCTAAGCCTAAATTTTATGCATTTTTTTATTTTCCTGAAAATGATGTTAAAAGATCTGATGTAATTCCAAGGACGTAAATTGTCTTAGGCCTGCAGATGGCCCATAAAATTTGCGAAGCCTTGGCCATTTATAAGGTGGAATTGGATCAGAAAAAGCTTCAGGATTCATTGAACTTTGCTAGTCTTGGCAATGTCTCTGTTATACTTTTGCTGGGATTTTTCTTCATCCTTACATTGCAAAAGTAACATCTTAGGATGGTAAAACCAAACTAAAGGGGAAAAAGAATTGATGGTGTGAATGAGGTTCCATTCTAATTACTCTTTCTTAACACAGCTGCTCTCTTAGCTAAAATTTAGCTGAAGTAGCTGTGATGTTCTAGGGAAAATTAAAATTTCCAGTGTTTCAGGGAATGTTTTTTATTTGGACCTCTCTTTGTTTCCCTTTCATCATCTCATGCTGATTTTTGCAAAGGTTTTTGTGCAAAGCAGTGTAATCCCTGGACAAATTATATTCCTTGGGATGAATGCTGTCTCCAGGTGTTGATGCCAAAATACAATTGTTGGTTTCTGCTTAGCATTTGCTCCTCAGCAGGTCTGGTTTTAGGTAGATGGTTACAGATCCAAAAGGGACCAAGAGACTACTGCAAGTCAGTTAAGTCTGTTACACTGCACTTAAATGATATTAAATGAAGATGCTTTACCAAACACTTTCATCTGCTCATCTTGCACTGACAAATAACCCTTTTGCCACTGTTAAGTGTTTCTATTCCTTGAATTTCACAGAAGGGAAAACTCATTCACTTCCCCAGGGTGCAACTCCTGTCTTGAAAAATCAAAACAAGTTGGACTTTTTTTTGTCCCACATCTAAGTCTTCGGTTGTGACAGTGACCTGCAGTCCTTCAGAGCAGCAGGATCATTCTTTGTAGCCTCACTGGGAATGAGGAGGAGTATTCTGCTTCATCATGTGCTTTCTCTATCCTGAAGTGGAAACAGACTGTGCAAAAAGTGTTATCAAAATGCCACCAGCCTTCCCTTCATATGAGCAGCAGGCTTCCAAAGGGAAGCAGTAGCTGCTGAGGATCATGTTTAATTCTTAGAGGGTAGGGGAACACTGTCTCATTCCTATTTCTGGTCTCCCCTTGGGTAAAGACCAAGTTGTAGGGAGAAACTTCTGTGCTGCCTAAATGTCTCTCACTGTGAGCTCCCAACAAAATACTCTTGGGCAGCAGTAATGGTGGGAAACTCATCTGATGGAACGAGGGAATCAGTCACAGGTTCAGAATACCAGAGAGAACCAAAGGGGCTTATTTGTTAATGTTTCTGTGATTCTCTTGTCACTGGCAGTAGCCTAAAGGGTAGAAAACCCTTTTGGTTTCATCTAGTCAATTTTGTCAATTAAGTAGAATTCTTCTTTCATTTCTCCACTTTATCTTTTGCAAACTCCTATGTGAAGTGCATCATCAATTGCAGATGCAATTAATACATCCTGTTATTTGCATTTCACCTTAACTTGGCTTTAATTAATGAATGATTCTGTGATTGCTCGAGACTGAGGTGTTCCTTGCCACAAGGATGGCAAATCTGTACTCAAAAATGTCTTAGCAAGGCCCAACTTCCTACAGCATCCACCAGAGTATCCAAGGGATAACAGAGATTCCTTGTGCACCCTTTCTCTCTTTGCTCTCAGTGGGAGAGAATTTGGGATGACTAGAGCATACTGCACCCTGGCATTGGTGCTGGCACCATCCTCTGCCATTTCCATAATTTTCTTTCAAGATGCATGATTGAAATTTTTCACAATGTGTCACTTGTTTTGCTTTTCATATCTGAATATAGAAGACATTAATTTCTCCTGGTTACTATAAAAAGATAGTTCTAACAGTCCAAAATTTAGGAGTTACAAATACTTACGGAAGTAAATACCACGGTGTATCAAGCACTTGAAGAACCCTTCTTCATAAGAAAGAAAGGGCCTATCGACAGCTCATCTGTACATACACAAAGTATTAAGTATTCTGCCTTTCTGATCCTCACGTCAAATTTTGTATTATAAACCCCAAACAGATTGTGTGGTTTGCAGGGAGCTGCAAAACTAAATGAAGCACATTCAAAATACATTTTTGGTCCAATTCCATTTTCCAAATCCATGTATTAAACATGAATATAATAGCCCAGGTTTCAAAACCAACAATGTTCTCCTTAGAAACCAACATCTTTGTTTGCAAAGGAGTTCCCAGAATTACGGTGTACTCATGGCACACTGAGGTGGGTGTGGGTAGTGGGACCCTGGCCTTCATGGAGCACTGGGAGAGCTCAGGAAATTTAGAGCAATGTGAAGGTTAGAGGTAATGTGCAGGTTTGCAATCTTCATTGCAAGTTTCTCAAAATGAGTTTCTCAGCTGGGGACCCAGATTTAAATTCCAGACTTCAAGGAATGTAACTACTTTTCTAGAAATAGCTCTTGGTGTGTCTGTGATGCAGCTCACTATTATCTGTTCATGGGCTGTGCCCCTTTTTCGAATCCTCAGACACTCCAAGTCCCTCTGTGCATCCAACATTGCCACAGGACCTGTGGGGACACAACACTAGGGCTGACCACTAAAATGTGCTGTTTGGTTGGACATGGGCAAACAAATAAGGTTTTGGTCAAAGTGGTTACCAAAGACCAAAGTGACATGCTAGCTTTTCTGGAAGTCTCGTGAGTACTGGGGAGCTTTGGGCTTAGCTGGAAACCTTGCATGTCATTACTGAGGCACTGTGCTTTAGTTAAGAGCCTTCCTTCAGTGTGAGGTTGAAAGGTGAAGGAAAGAAATCCCAGACCTGCACACCATGCTGCAGGATACACATATTTCTCCTGCATACATCTCTGGAGGAGTCCCCCACCAAGCTGACACTAACCCTGACAGCCAGATGTGCAGCTCGGATCAGACAAAAACCAAAATAGACTGTGGTTTACAACTGCTTGCAACAATAAACAAAGCATATCAAAGGATCCCCCAAAACACACTTTCTCTGTAGAAACCTACATGGTTTTATTATTCTAGTCTCCAGCTTTAAAGCATTTTTGTCATTTTTGTAGAAGAAGAATTAAATAGTTGCAGATTCCACCCAGGGACAATTGTCAGGGACTGGACTGGGCTTACTGGTCAACCACATCCATCCCAGTGAGACTGTGCATAGTCAGCAAAAGTTTCCTTAAGGATGATGTTACTTGCCAAAATCTGCTTTCTTCAGTTTGTGATGCATTTTTATAGTGACATTGCTTATATAAAGCTCTCCCCACTGCCCCAGGCAAATCATTACAAATACCATTTTATGTAGCCCCAGTTGGCGTGTGCAATATTCATTCTTTCACTTAACTGCTGCTGAGTTCTTTCTGTTAAACAGAATGAAACAGGAGCATCCATCCCCTCCCTTAATTGTTTTCTCCAGGTAAACATAAATATCATGAATTGGCATGAAAAAATGCCATAAGTCTTTGAAATACGTTTCATTATGAAAGGATATAAAATATATATGGTGTAAGTTGGAAGTGTTGCCCTGCAGAAAATTAATTCAGCTTTGCAAACCGATCTGGAAGAACTAACCTGGGAAGGGGAAAGTGAGAAAAGCAGCTCTAATATGAAAACAAGTAAAGCTTCTGTTTCAACCTGCTTTTTTCCCTGAATCTATTTTAAATCTTCAGCATTCTTTTAGCCTCCAGATTTCTATAAAGTTGAAAGATGCCTTGTTCTCCAAGGCTGGTATCACCTTACTAGGAAAGCCATGGAGGAGGACTCATAATATCTTCCATTATACAGCTCTATCTCTACTTAATGTTGACATGAAATTCTTCGCTAAAGTTCTGGCAATAAAATTAGAGGAACTTATTCCCTAAATTGTTTCAGCTGATCAAGCAAAATTTGGAATTCTCTCTATGTCCTGGAACTTCAGAAAGTTAATAGTTTGTGTTATCCTGACTCAGTCAAACTCCTGTCACTTTCCTGGAATCTTTGTGGGCTGAAATACTTGGGTATTTTTACTTTTGCAGACATGTGCATTCTCCTGTGGAATTAAATGTGAGAAAATTTTAGTTGTATTTTATTGCTTAAGAAAGAACAGACGAAATAATTGTTCTTGGATTAGTTTCTTCTATTCTAGCCCTTCCCTTTTTACCTTGGTGTATTACTTCTGCAGGGTTCTGGCTTTCCTGACTCAAGCTAGGAATAATCATCAGGCAACAAAATATATAGGTGATCCTTTCACCCATCCATGCTAGGTCTTCAGATTTCAAACGGCCATCCAAAATGTTCTCATTTCCTTGCTTCTCAGAGGTCACAATTTAGGAAGCCAGTTGTTAAGAGAGGACATCAGGAAAGGAATTCCTGCAAAGAAACCTGTGAGTTCACTGAGTTACTGGAGAATGAAGGGGGGAAGCCAAGTGACAGTCCTTGTCACAGCAGCCTTTGTCTCAGGTGGGTGTAACTCCAGATGGCAAAGTGGAACCTGCTCTTCTTTAACACTGAAAATGAAGCTCCCTAAGAAGGTGAGATGCAAGAAAGAATAACGAAAGGAATCAAAGCAGATCTGCCTGTCAGAGTTGATGGCTATAAAATTCTGGGTGTGAACAATTGTGACCTCTTTAATTTTAAGATGAGATGAAAATGTTCAGAAAGTAGAGACAAGGACCCCTCTCCAGGCTGTACAGGTGGTGCTTCTGCTTGCTGTCTTGAAGACCCAGAGAGCTTGACATTGTTCATTGCACCATGGCATGGTTACAGAAACAGGGAGAGTTAATCCTGGATGCAGAGTGGGGGTACAATCTTAAACAAGAGACTGAAGAAGACTGAGAGCATGTGCCTCCCACTTTCTGGGTGGATACTGATCGTGGTGTCACCTGTGAGAAGGGCAGGTATTGTTTCCTGGGAGACTTTATCATCATTGCATATTTATCATTACTGCTCTAGGTAAGCCAGTAGCTGGCCCACTGTGGCACTCTTTTCCCAGTATTCCCAATAGACTTGTCAATGAGTGGGAGCGGGCTGGAAGCCGGAGTGCTTTCCTAACTCCCTGGATAGTCTTTACATGCTGCAGCAGACAAGCTCTTGTGGTCATGGCATTAAAATATTACAAGCTTTGTTTTGAAACAATGACACAGAAATGTTCGCAATGACTCCTTGTGCAGTGGTTTGAGATTTTAGCTCATGTCTGGAAACCACAGTTTCTAGATTGCAGGACAGCTCATAGCTTGGGAATTTCCAAAGTGCCTATTAACTGGAATGTCGGTTTATATAACTGTGTCTGTGTTAGTTCAAGGTTTGTCCTCTTGCAGGTGGCAGTGCTGCTGGGCAGGGAAGGGGGAACAGGAGGAAACCTCTCACCATTCATTTTGCGTGGGTGCGGTGGAAATCCAAATTTTGACTAATCCACCATGTCTGGAATTAATCTCTCTGGCAAACCAAGTACAATCATGGCAAGAAATTATATTTGCTGTGCTGAAGCCTTTCCTACGGGGCTGATCCAGCTTCTTATGAGGTCAATGGAAAAGCCTTTGTAGGCTTCACTGGGTGAAATGGGCTAAGTGGGCTCTGTAGGTTCTTAAGTCTTGAATGGATGCAAGAGCCTCTGTTCCATTCTGTAGCTGATTCTGAACCAGGCACTGCAAGTGGGTAGGATCAGAAAGCACACAGGAGGGGTCAGAGACCCTTTGCTAAGAATGAGAGATACCACTTCTGCTGGGGCTTGGCCATATTTTTTTTTTATTCAGTAATTGGCTGAGGTAGAGCACTTAGAGAGTCCTTAGAGAGCACTGAACTAAATATGTAACAGCAAGAAATGACTTCAGTCTGACCTGCTGCTGCTACAGAGGAGCTGCGCTGCACCTGTCCATCGAGTACCCAGCCTCAGGCAGGGCTTCACACACCTCTCCAATTAACAGCTTTTCACAGGGCTTCTTAGACATCTCAGGTAAAGAGCTCTGCTTTTTTCTTTTCCTTCACCTTCACTGTACATTAAACTAAGGCTTGAGTTCAGCACCACCAATGCCAGCTGGCACAGTGGTGCCCAGCTCTGCTGTTTCCTTATGGAATTCCTGCTGGAACAAACCCACACAGCTCCCGCTCTGTGGAACAGCACGGCTTCTGAGCATGGGGCCACAGAAGGGCAGAGAATACTAAGACCGAGGGACTGTTACTTGCTACAGACACCATGATCTGCAAGAATATGTGTACACTCCCCAAAACTCTTGTTCAAATTCAGAGCATGTCTAAGCTGCCTGTCCAGACACTAAGGAGTGAGAAAAGACATTAGAGGGGAATGACAGGCAAGAGACAGTGCTCAGAACATGATTTGTTTGTTTTTCTTGTCCATCTCCAAGATGAAGATGAAAGATTCTTCAAGCTGGGTGCTCTTGTGCTTTCACTGCCACTTTTTGTCCTGCCTGGAGGGGTGTCTGCTGCAGATTTGGTGCCTCAGGAATGCAATAGGGAAGCCAGGAACAGACACAGAACTGCAGCACACTCAGTTAAGTGGAGTACAATGAACTTGTGGAACAGCTGCTTCCAGAGGACCAAACACAGGAACCCAGTGAGGTCTCAGCTCTGGAAAAACACAGCAGGATAAGAATGGCTATCCCGTATTTTTCTAAACTTGACTTTCCAGGCTCACTAAATAGCAATACCTGCCTAAATATTAAAAAAGAGAAAACCGTAGTATTACCACTGAATTATTTCATTTGATTTCTCATCCATTTCACTTGAAGGTGGGTCATTCTGTGTTGTTTTAATCCTTTTGGAACTGGATGCATTTAGGATCCCTCATAAGAGGAACACCAAGCTTTCTCTAGTGCCCAGTTAGTGCCTGTATCTTCAGTTCTCAGTGATTTTTAAAATTTTTCCTCCTATCACAATTCGAAATCTTTGCCTTTAAGATGGGAGGTCTGATAGCAGTTTAGTGTCTTTGACTGGCAGGGCCAAATCTTTTCTACACGAACCACAAATATTGAAGGATTCCTAACACAGTGGTGAGAAATGTAAACTGTAAAGTGGTACAAATTTAGTAAAATGAAAGCTAATGAACCCTGCTGTAGAAAATTAAAGCTGCATTCATAGCTGAGACCCTCCTGTCAGGAAATGTGGTGACGTGCTTTCTTCATAACCATGCATGAACAGAGTTTACGGCACCCTGAACCTGTTGGAGATGTTTGCCAGAGTTGAATTTGTGCTCAGACTCTGTGAATCTGAAGATTCATGGACAAAGAGGGACAGCAATCCTTTCTTCTGAGTAGATCTTGGATTACTTTGTAAAATGCAGAATTCTGCTAATACCTTAAATGTAAGAAAACGAGAATGAAAGGGTTTTAAGATGGATTTTATCTTGACAAATGAGTGATGCATTTTAATGCACCATAAACACATAACCCTCACCTCTCCTGCATTGCAAGGTAACATATTGTTTTGTTTTCAGTTTACCTCCCACCTTCTAACTATTGTTCTGTTTTCCATTACTGCAACTTGCAGTGTAACAACAGAATCATTGAATCATATGAGAAGGGTCCAGCAAATCTTATTTGTTCCACCAAAATTCCTTCCATGTGTTGAAGCTTCCTTTTTTCTTCTGCTAATTTTTGTCATGTGCTTAATTTTAGTCATTTCTCCCACACGTTGGAGGCCAGCATCCTTCCTTCACCACTGACAGGTTTCAAGGCCTTAAAAGAAGTAACCAAAGCCTGTTGGATTTACCACATCCTTAGGAGAACGTCACCATGTGCATAACTTAAAGCTTCCCTCACAGAGAGGGGAGAGCAGAAGAGCAAAACAGAAGAGCAGAAAAATAGGGATTGGGCTGGAGAATGTAATTGGTGATTCAAATTAGAGATTCTAAATGATACGAGAAGAGAACAAGACAAGAGCTAGGCCCCTCACTAATATTGGGGGAACATGATTTCCAAATGGCTGACGAGACATAAAATCAATTACCTGGATTCAAATGAAGGAAAATGTTGCACCTCCAAGGCAGACTGAGCAAACTCCCATGGGATGGTGGCAGGTGGTGCGGGATTTTGAGCATATTTCTGCTGGAGGCCCTTTGAAGTCTCTCAGCTTGAGCTCAGGATCATACAGGATTTGGTCAGGAACTATTGTGCACTTCATTTGCTCAACACTGCATTTTGTGCATATATGTTTGGAGGCAGATTTCCAAGCTTTGAATACCTCTTTCCTTTGGGAAAGGATAATTTGGGTCATTGGTCTTCAAAGAACTTTTTCCAACAACGATTTTGATTTGCTCAAGGAAAGTGAATGGGAATTCTATTAGAAGCAAATGCATAGCAGAGACATCTACTACTGCCCTTTAACTGCTGGAGACTTTGCTCTTGTGTGTTTTATTCATCTCATAAAAAACAGCTTAGAACCTTGTAAAAAAAAAATATCACAGAAAAGATGTGAGACTTAGCACAAATATATACCACACACATAGGGTGGTCTTTTCCTTGCGTGTATCCAATAAACTTCCCTTTTTTCTTCATGTTGTTTTTGCCAACTTCCCATTGTTTCCTCATATATGAATTTCCTTTGGCTTGGGCCACGCTACCAAGCTTTTACCAAGCTGTAGGCTTTTTCTCTCTCTACAAATTTATAGCTCCCCAATAAAAAAAAAAAGAGTGAGGATACACTTTATTAGCAGAGGCAAAGTATGTAAATGTTTATAAGAAGCGATGCTTACATTAATCCTAAGTAAACTGTAAGAACATATAAAACTTAAATGCTTAAAACTTTCTGGACACTACATTTTGGTACAGGATTAGAACTTTTGCTAGTCAAAATGTTAGGGATTAGAGAACTGGAGCTGAGACCCAGTGCTGTCCCATATAAGTTTAGAATATAGAAGGTTTTTTAAAACAGTGTTTGAAAAAGTATTTGAGAATGTTTGAGTGATATTTACAGCCAGACCCCAGAGGGATATTTGCATTCTTCCATTGGGTCAAAGGCCTGGATTTAGAGAGGTGGAGGACTCAATGGGCTTCTCATGGCCAGGCATCCATCAGTGCAACCGCTGTCACAGTTGCCTGTGCAGTTGCTGTTCCTCATTCACATTCTCATGAAGAAGCCAAAGACTCTGGAATGTGGATGCTGAAGCATGGTCTAAATCATCTGTCTTTTGCAAAGCAGAAGTTTGCTTTTCAACACAGTCTTTAATTGCACAGAAGAAGTTAGGCAGAGTTATTTGCACCAGCGTGCTACTTATTATCAACATGGTTTTCATTTGAGGACTTTTTTTTAAATCTGTTTGAGAGTACTCTTCTAAAATGTTGGACTTTATTTTCTTAATCTTAGGATCACTCAAATTTCCAGTAGAGGGATAATTCATCCATGACTGTCCTCTATCTGTTTTATTGTGCTCTTTCTCATATGAGATAAATTTGTAGTGCTGCCTTTTAGCATAGACGAAGGCTTTCAAGGGTCAGAAAAACCTGTGCAAATCACTATTTTGATGTACTGAGTATTACTGGTCTTTAAAAAGCACACCTGTATCCCTTTCTGGAGCCAATAGCTACAGCTAGACTGAAATATTTTATTAAAAAACTATATAGTTTTGACCGATAAGCCTACATTGCCGTTCTTTTGAAGCACTGCAGCAGCCTCTGAAAGTTGATTTTTCTTTTTTATCCTTTTTTTTCTTTTTCCAAAACAA
Source organism: Falcunculus frontatus (assembly GCA_013398115.1). Classification (NCBI taxonomy): domain Eukaryota; kingdom Metazoa; phylum Chordata; class Aves; order Passeriformes; genus Falcunculus; species Falcunculus frontatus. The sequence continues at coordinate 334,604 of VZRV01007685.1, forward strand.
TTTTTTTGTTGGGAAAAGAAAAAAGAAAAGTGCATTTCTTCCTTCTGTCACCTGTGTGGGCATGACTTTGCATTTTACCAAAACACAAATCAATCCCAGTGGATTTTTGAAAGCAGTTGGTAAACTGTAAAGTTGGCTGGGAAGTAGTAGAGGTTCCAGGGGATTCCCCCTTACAGGCTGTAGTGGGGTAGGGTGTGGTTGTGCTCTCAAGAGTTATTTCTTCTTTGTCCCAGCAATGACGCCTCCATCTCATGACAACTTCCAGGTATCTGAAATTTCTCTTTATTCTGCCTTGGAATGGAGACAAGTCCATGCAAACCAGTGGCTCTTTCACGTGCTTTCACAAAACACAATGACTTCTGTTTCAAATTGAAAAACCGAAGTTTTTGATCAAATTCCTTTTTCCTGAAAGGAACTAGAGAGCCCTCCTCCATGTTAGGAACATTATCATCAAAATGTCTTTCCATGGAACATTTAACAGAATTGTGTCCTTTTATGAAGGAAAGCTTTGTGAAAAACATTCTGGCCATCTCCTCCAAATGTTTCACAAACATTTTTTAAGCACCATATTTGGATTTGCACTTCTGGCTGTGTTATGTTTCTGCAATGAAATGTGTTGTTATTCCTTTGGACAGTTACTGTTTCTCTGTTGAGTCTGAAATGAGAATATCCCCTGTGTTCATACCTCTTTTGTGCTTCTTCTCACTTCCTTCAACCTAAGCCGCCAAGGAAGTGTCTCCAATGAAACCTATCCATTGCAACTTACTTGTTCTGCTGACTGCAGAAAGGCTGTTCACACTTGAACAACCTATTGAACCCTCCTAACCTGGGTCTTTTCTCCATGATCCTCTCTGTCCTAAATGCAACCAAGGAAAAGCTGATTTTATTGAAGCTGAACTTTGAAGTCTTCATTACTTACGTAGGTTTGATACTGGTTTACAGTCAGACCAAAGAAAAAGGACTTCACAAATGTCCACTAATAATATTTCCTTTTCACTGGTCTCCAGCTGTAGTTGTGTCTCTTTTATAGCCTGTGTCTCTTTGGTGGTCTTAAACCCAGAAGACTCCTTCCAGAGCTCTGCTGCTTGTGCCAGATGCCTGCAGTGAAATTCAAGGGTGGTAGGAATGGGCTCCAGCCATTATACAACCACAAAAATCTCCTGATGATGCAGAAATTTCATTTAAACAATAAAATGCAGGGCACAGATAACAGAGAAAAGAAGAAAAAAATAAGATGCAAGTGTCTCTCCTTTACATTTCATAGCTGACATCTGGTGTAGCTAAAGATTTCATTAGTGCAGCTGTTGTCCTGCACTGTCTGCTTTATACTCAGTTCTTCCTATGAAAACATAATTCACTAAATCTGGGCTGAACGTATTGAATGTCCTGTTCTTAAGATACTTGGGTGACTGGGTGGGTTGCTCTCACTTTATAGATCAGGCTATTATCTGTGTAGAGCTTTATAGGATAGCAAAAAAGGGATAGTGGTGGTGGAAGTTACTTGAGTCAGCAGCTGGGGGGAAAAAAGGAATAAAAGATTGGAACATTTCTTTTTATATGCTTGGCAATAAAAGTGAGACCAAAGGCCAAACTAGCAGCTGCTCATTCTCGCTGAGATGTAGAGGTTTCTTGGGGGGATCCTGAGTCCCATTTCCCCCCTGTGACAGCAACATTAATCCACTGATTCGAACATAGGAGGTGTCTGACCTTGGGACTTTTCCTTAGTGATTGTACATCCAGAGAAAGACAAGAACTGCTCCTCTAGAGCAGGAATTCTCTCCTGAGTGCTTTTGATGTGCTCAACTTTGTTGCTGATGCCCACGATACCAACTCTGATTTTCGACTCCATCATGATACAAATGGGAGACTGATCCTGAATCAGCTCCATGGCTGCCAGGAGTCAGCAGGTTACCTTTCAAAGGTAGAGGTTTGCTGCACAAACAAGGGGACTGAAGGTGTCCAGCTGCAAGTTTTCTCTCCTCCCAACTTTTTTTGGTGCACATCCATTGACATGAAACAGAGCCTTCATGGTGGAAAGGGAAAAGAGCACAGGAAAACTGTAGGAACTTCAAAGCAGTAACTGCCTGATGATGGACAATACTGTATTTCACAGACAGTGAAGGAGGCAGCTCTGATGATATCAATAATCAGCTTTTTCTACACTGACTTTGGTCTTTTTAGTCTTCTGCCAACTGTGCCCCTTTCTGTGATGTTCTGTTTCAGGTGTGGCTGTTAAAGCCTCTCTGGTTGCATTTTCCAAGAAGAAGTAGCCCAGCTCAGTGTCAGTTGTGAGCAACACGTCCTGCGAGTCACTGTCATGACTATTCACAGCTGGCAACACACATTTGGACACACAGAGGAGCTGGTAACAGAGTGTTACAAACCTGTGGGATGAGCTGTCATCTGACCATGAATTTTGACACAAAATTTAGGTCAAATGGAAGTTAATTGCCTACATCCTTTTTCTGGTTCTAGTCTTGATCCCCCTGTTCCAACCAAATTGGTTGTTTGTGCTCCTTTGAAAAACCAAGCTGATGACTGTTAAAAGGCCTGGAAATGTTTTGCCTTTGCAGGGGAAAAAAAAAATCTGAATCCTAACTTTGAGCTTTGTGTACTGGGATGAAGAATGTTATCACATAATAATTCAGGGAAATTATCTCCACTCAAAGCATCTTCAGCTGACCACAGATATGTTCTATCACATTCTTTGATACATCTTTAATGTGTTAGTGGACTTTTATATCCCGTTCCATTTGTGCCTTTCCCCTTGGCCTGTCACGAGATTTTTTTGTTTCATCTTATTCTTCAGCTAACAAACAAGGTTATAAGAATAAGATTGTTAAAACTATTTGCTGTTGGGAAGTAAGTTTTAATCAATCAAATGTCCTACATGTTTAACAACTGCTTTAAAACAAACAAAAAATTTATGGGGAAAAATCCACACACAAATAATGTTGGGCTTTAGTTTATGTTCTTTATTCAGTTGAAAATACCATTGAAGTCACTCAGATTTTTGCAGAAGTGAGAACACAGAACATCAAGCCTTGATTCTTTTAAATATGGCTTTTCACTGCATTGACAGGAACATGTTCTCCTTTGATATTTAAGTTCTGAGAAAACTGTATCAACTGGCAGCAATGTATAATTAAGGAAAAGAACAAGTGAAATCCTCTCCGGGCTTACCACAGGCTTTGGAGAAGGCTTAGTATTCTCGAGCACAGTAGCAATTAAATCCTCTTCACTCAGCTCCATCACTATAAAGCATGATTTGTATCTGCTGCTCTTCATTCACACCTACTCTGTGTATTGCCTAAGGTTCAAATGTCCCTGACAAACTTACCTGGCAGACTCCTTTGCTATCCCCATGTATTTTTGGCAAAAACAACTTAAAAGTTACCGCTTAAAGTGAACCCGTTAAGCTTCCAGGCAGCTTCTCTAATTATAGAATCACAGAATAATAGAAAGGTTTAGGTTAGAAGGGACCTTAAAAACCATCTTGTTCCAACCCCCTGCCATGGGCAGGGACCCCTTCCACTATCCCAGGTTGTTCCAAGCCCCATCCAACCTGGCCTTGAATACTTCAGGGATGGGTCATCCACAGCTTCTCGGGGCAACTTGTGCAAGGGCCTCACCACTCCCACAGGGAAGAACTTTTTCCTAATATCTGATCTAAACCTTAGTCTGATCTCTTAGTCTGAATCCGTTCCCCCCTGTTCTTGTAAATAGTCTCTCTCCATCTTTCTTGTAGGCTCCCTTCAAGTACTGGAAGGATGATATGATCTTCAGTGGGCTCCAGGATAATACAAAGGAGAGACAGCTCACACTTCTTTTCGTTATAGTACTAATAAAAAATAGCTGAAAAAACCCTATCAATTAAGAAGAGGACAAGACAGGAATTTTTGCGGAAAACATAATTTGGAAATTCTGATTTTTTCCCAAGCCAGAACAGCTTCAAAGGTGTTTCAATCAGTTTCTGATTTTTACACTTCATTTTGAGCAAAACCAGCCAGAAGTGGCACTTCTGTCAGAATTTAAATGAAAGATTTGTTTTCCAGAGGTAAATGACTATTTGTGATGCAAACGCCTGTTTAAACAAAAAGGCTGACAGTGAAATATCATGTATCCTAAAGAAGCAGTTCTGTCCAACTGCTAAGAGAGAGGGTTTATGTGCTTGGTCAAAACTCTTGGAGCACAGGCAGGTGAGTTTGCATCTCCTTGTCCAAATGGAGGCAGGAGTATTATGTGGAAGCTGCACTGTCAACCACAGGAGTGGTGTTGTCTTTTCCATCCTGGTGCTCATATGGAGGTATCTGCTTGGGAGCAGGAATAGAGATGAGAGTTGGACCTTCCCCTCTATTGTCTAGACAACAGAATAATGTTGACTGCAGGGTATCTTCTGGAAGTCATCTGGTCAAACCTCTTGCTCAGAGCAGGTCAGCTTCAACGTGGGTTCCAATTCTGACTTGGATCAAGGTTCCACTCTAGGATGCCAGACAGCAATTCACAGGGTTTGGGTGATGTTTTGAGCAGATTTGTATTCCACCTCTGTGGTGTGGGAGAGAAGCCATTTTACAACTAATTTGGATAGTGTGGGCAGCAGAATTTCAGTGCTGAAGAGTAAAAGTCTCACAAACTCTATGAACTATTGAGATTAAGAAAGGAAGTTATGCCAGTTCAGGTCAATGTGCGATATCTGCACAAGCAGACACCTGACAGAGCAGTACCAAATGCCACAACAAATGGCTGCCCTAGAGGAGCAGCTGGTTTGTCAGGAGAGGAGCAGCATGGACCACGCTGGCAGGCGATTGCACAAGCAGGGACCCTGATGTGGCCCAGGGCAGTGCTGCCAGCAGCCCAGCACCAGTGTTGGCAGATGGGTTGGTGAGTGTACTTTGTGTCTCTGTGCAAATGGGGACAGTAGCTAAGTGACCCTCTGATGTTCTGGCCAGGCTGTCTGGGGCACAGCCCTGACCACAAAGCTGTGACACAGCTCTGGAGCCTGACACCCTGCCAAGTGCTCATGACTGGGACCAACCACTTTCCAGAGCATCTCCTCATCTTTTCTCTAGTCCGCTTGAAATTGTGCCCTCCTGTTCAGGCTGGCCATACTGAACTGCTGTGACCTAACCCAGGAGATGCTCTGACAGTGATTCCAGGAATGAGACAGATCCCTGGGGAAGGTGGTTATGTACAATGGCTTGTGACCTCTGGCTGTGGTTGCAGCTGAGAAGTCACCGTGGGGTGTGGGTTGCAAAGCTCGTGCTTGTGGAACAATCTGCTCAGGCAGTCTTGGCATGGGATGGGGATTTAGCACTGAAGCACCACGTTGAGACAGTAAGTGGCTCATGGGGAACTATGCAAGGGCTGTGGCAGCCTCTGGATCACCTCCAGAGGAGTCACAGGAAGCTTGGCAGGGGGTGAGATGACTTTTCATTCACAGGCACTGTCACTGCCCCTGGCTGTGCCAGCCTCTGCGGGGCCTGACAGGCTCATGCTCTCTGCTAACAGCAGCAGTGGCCTTGTGGCTGCCTGACCAGCTGCTCCTCCTGCCACCTCCCACTTGCTGGAGTGAGGCAGGGAAGGCCAGCAGGGACTAGCAAGAAGCAGCTGCAGCCCAGAACTGGGTGTAGGAATGGGAAGGCTGTGAGGAAGCAGTCCACCAGGAGTCCAGGATGTGGGTTTGTGTGTTGGCATGGAAGGGATACATCTTGCAAATAGCCTCTGCAGGGAGTGCTGCTGTGGACATTGGGCCATGCCCCTCTGACTGTGGTGGAGCTAAAATAGATGAAATGAATATTTTCCTTTTAGAAATGTCCTAGAGTTGTAGCTCAGTTTGTGGAGATAATAATGTAAGAATTCAAAGACAATTGCTGGCAGAGGGGGAAGTGGATGTGGCCCAAAGCATTAGGAATTTCTTCTTGAGGAAAAACTCATACTTTTAGTGATCTTGAGACTGAATAAAATCTTGGCAGTAAGGGACTGCAAGTACTAAATGCAAGTTGGGTAATTATCCATACCCTCTGACAAAGACCAGTAGGACAAGATAGGTTTGCAGTGGTAGATAGTGTAATGGTTAAGGTAATATTAAGAGTTTGAAGTATTAACCTGATCAGAGGAACTGATTGCTGATCTTCTCAAGGCAGGGATTGATTTGGAAGATTGTATTGTTCGTAGTTAAACTGGAAAACCCTCTGCATCTTATGGGAAGTACAAAGCCAACTGTGTCTGGTCAGTGCTGTCATCTGCTCATAAAGTATTTGGCCTACTGAGGAGTGAGTTCTGGTGTCAGTACAATGATATATTTCAGGAATGCCAAAAAAGGGACTGAAGGACAACTGTAAGAAATTTAACATTAGAGTCACTCAAGAGATGCTTATCTGAGTTCAGTAGGTTGTTGCAGGGATTGTGAATGTTTTCCAGAGACTCTCAGTGAATGTGTCAGTGCTTAGCACAGGATAAGCTGTGCTGGGGAGTGACAGCCCTGGCAGAAATAATGCTGAAAATGTGTCATTATTATGGAAGGAGCTGGGAAGAGAGACAGCCGAGAAATCCATGCTCTACAATATCCTTTGGATGTCCTGGAGATGAGGAATGGTGTGTCTGAGCTACTGCATAGGATGGGAAGGTGTAATCATGGCTACTAAATCCAGTGAAGGCTTGGAATTCAATAGAACCCTGGGCGTATTTATTGTATAGGATAAGGTCTCATCTTTGTTCCAGAGCTTCAGCCTTGCTAAAGCCCTCGTGTCATTTTGTGAGGAAGGAGGTAGGAAACATCTATAAAGCAATTGGAATAGTTTAACCTCCCTAGTGGCTCTCTGCCCCAGACAAGGATTTAATCTGTCATGTGATGTGTTGCCCAGAGGGTTGGGGTACTCCTATCACACTCTGCTAGTGATTTCAGGGAATGGCAAGTTGGAAATGCATCCCGATACTGGCATCATGTTTTCACAGGGTTATGTGAAGTACATCCTGCATTTTTCATGTGAAATCTTCAGCTTGGAGCTATTTAGGTCACCAGGAAGAACTGGAAAAAATAGTTAAATATAATCAGTGTCACTAGTAATGCCAAGAGATCATCCTGCTACAATGTATATTCCATGTAAATAGTTGGGACATCTGCGACTGAAAAATAAATACTCAGGGGCCTTCTACCTTGGGAAAATGGCATCATCAGTGGATGTGCACATTGAAATAAGTACAAGAGTATGTAACGTCTTTCACTTTGGAAAAACTCACCCGTCTTCTCACCAGCCATGGACAGGACGCTCGCTGAGCAAAAATGAAATTAAATCTATTCAAAATTTCCGTGTCATCCAGGTTCAAATTACCAGGGAGGGCTAATCTCTATGGTAGAGATGAAAAATAAATGATTAGTAGGAGCTTGGAGATGATTTGTTTGGAAGGTTATGAGCCCAGCCCAAATTTTGATAGGAAGGAATGTTAGATTCTCAGCATGCAAGTGGGTGTGTAAAGGAAATAATCCTTCAAAAAATAGTCCTGGGACTTACAGTAGAGACCAAAAGTTATTTCTGAACTTGGGTCAGTCACTAGTAACGAGTCAGTTTCCAGGCTGGATGCTGGAATGGCCTGGATTCCTGGTTCTGAGTGATGATCACAAGCGAAGTTGATACCAGGATTCCTTGTGAGTTACACAAAACAGTTTTTGCACTCGGGTGGTGACAAGAACAGAGGCCAAGAGGAGATGACATTATTTTGGGAATGCCCAAATCAGAAACATGTAGAGCTGCTCTGCCAGATGTAGCCTCTTGGCTTAAGGACAGAGCCAGCAGCTGTGTTTAAGCTCTGTGCCTTGAAAGAGATGGCTGTGATGTGGATGTAGAGGGGGAGGGTTAAGGAGAACAGTCATGTTTTCCAGAGTATTGTTATGTTCTCCAGGATATTACAGAGGGGTGCTGTGCTTTGCTCCTCCCATATTTGCATCCTGCTTTGCAAGTGGAATCTCAGCTTCTCCTCAAGGTACCCTGTGATGATGAGGTCCTACCTGGGGTACTTTGAAGATCTTAAGGAGAGAAGGGGGACTGTGGAAATGGCTTGGGGTTTTGTGTGTGTACAGTGCTGTTAAACAAGTAAATCTCATTGCTTGTTCCACAGCTGAAAAACAACCTCAGAAAAGGATTTGTCACCAAGGGAAAGAAGAATCATTTTGAAGAAGGCAGAAAAGTCTAAGGAAGGTCCCCAATGTGAATAAGAAAGTATTCAGCTTGCTGACATTGGGGATATCTTTGGTTGGGGGAAGCAGAATACAGAAGTCTCTTTCTGCATGTGCAGTTCTGGCCATGCCTGTGTTTTCCTAGACCCTGTTTCCATATGCCCTGTATAAATAGAGATGATCCTCCTCTCAGCTGGAGCAGCTGCTGATCAGGTGGCAGGTTAATACCCTGGAGAAGGCAAATTTGAACACAGCAGTTTCTGGAGCTGAACCACACCCAAAGTCCAAGTTATTTTGGTGTCCTTTTGCTGGTCTGTTTTTCATGCAGAGGAATTGCCTACTGCGATGGCAGAACTTCCAGTGTGCATGGCAGGCACAGGCACAGGGGGCCCTGACAAGTATCCAGTCTGCTGTGTGAAGCTTCTGAGAAAGCTTCACTGAATCCCAATGAAAAGCATCTGGTTATTTCCTCTAGGGATGTGCAGTTTGGATTGATAAAACCACCTCTGTGCTGCCCATTTGTATGGTCACTTTTTATCGGAGGAAGCCTTTACACAGAGTGTTACAGATAATCTAGGAAAAAAATCTGTGAGAAATATGTGATGACCACTGCTGATCTTTAGGCAGGGGAGCACAGAGAAGCAGCTTCTGCAACTGTTGGTAAATATGAGAAAACATATTGTTTAGTATAAAATAAATGAACAAATTACAAAGTCTGTGACTGCATGCATGGAACAACTTGAACTTTTTAAAGCCTGTTTGCAGAATTCTGCCTGACCCTATGGAAGCTGCACAGCCATTATAGGATCTCATGGAAACAGAGGAATCTCCTCAGTGTTGTCATAGTTAGCAGCAGCAGAACTGGCTGTATGTAGATCTGTACCACTGTTTCCACCTTTCCCAGTTTTGCCTCTCTCCTTGCCGGCCCTCTGGAGCTGTCCAGCAAAAGTCACAAAGGTGTTTTGTGACTGTGCCTGGTAGGAGGACAATCCTCAAGCTGATCTCAGCCAAAGCACCCCGGAGGAAGCCTTGGCATACTTTTGCTTAGACAGTCATTTATCTTCCATGACAGCTGACAAAAAGAGCTGAGCAACTTTGCCCAGAATTTCCATCTTGAAAAAACCTGACACACTGCTGTTTGTCTCACTTCCAAATCTGAATGAAAAGATAATATAATGGAAGTTTTTTTGTGGGTTGAAAAGCTCTGAGGAGTTTTCATGAGAAATAACTCCTTGGCAGAGTGATGCAGTTCAGTCAAAACCAGTCTGTCCTTCCACACACTGTGCACAAGTCATGGAGAGCTGTGGTTTCAGGGCTGTTAACTTATTATTTTGCTTTTCAAGTCATGGCCTTGACTTTGTGGATGTGTCTTTTCATGCCTGTCATTCCCACCTTTGACCTTATTTCCAAACAGAAGTGTTGTTGGTCTGCAATTTTATTATGAGCTCGGCACAAATCAAGACTTGATACTTTATTGACAGTACAAAAAGTTTTCTTACACAGATGAGATGAAACTAGACCAATGGTGCATTGCCTTTTGCTTCTGATGTATTAAAACAAATGAATGTGATTCCTCCTGTAGCTTTGTACTCAAACAATAAATGAGGCCAGAAAAGACAATCCAGACCAAATCTTTCCCCATCAGAAAATGAGATTTTGTTACAACAGAAATAAATCTCTGCATCTGTTTCGTGGTGTTGTCCCGTGGGACTCATAGTTCCAAGCCTCTCCTGTTTTATTCTCTCCCCCAGGACCTGAATGCTGTCTGAATTGCACTGCAGGGGCTGCTCTGATACTGCACTGTTTTATGAGTGGTGAGGTCTGGCAAGAAAAGCAGCTTTTAGCAATGCAGATGCTGTAAGACACCCAGAGCTATTCACCTTCAACCATAGAAGGGATTAATTTATTTATCAACATGGATATTGACATCCACAAAAGCATTTGGATGGAATTTTTTTCTTGTGAGAATTCTGTGGCAATCAATTTTTTTCCTGCAGAATAATAAGAATGTAATTACTGCTTATTTTTCAATAGGAGAAATAATTCTTTGGGGTGTTTTCTAATTTGTTACTCCTTGGATTCCAGTCACTCTTATGGATCCCATCTGTGTTTGGGACTCACTTCCTTGGGCACTTTGCGTCCTCTGGTGAGAAGCAAATGAAAAGTTTGGGAGTGACTGGACATGTAGGCGTTTTACATTCCCTTCCTGAAAGGAGTCTGTAAGAGCAGTGTTCAGAGTCGTTACAGAGGTAACAGAAATTGAGGCATTTGCACCAGGTGTTCTACAGTCTTAGGTAAAATAAATTTTATTTATTTAAAATAAACTGATTTCAATGACATTTTCTTATTTCTCAGATTTTCGCTCTGCACTGGAGGTTTCTCACATCCCTCTGACAACACTGGTTTTTTGGCCAATCCAAATCGCCCCAACTGTTTCATGCTCCTGCTGATGTCTCTCTCTTCTGCCAAGGTAGAGCCCTCTCTTCACTTCCCTCTCAGTGAGGAATCCCAGATGCTTGAAACTCTACAGGGAAATAAAACAACAGGGTTTGGTTGAGTGTTTGTCCAGTTTTCTTCCTGGTTCCTTATGTTAGGGACAGATTGTTGAGAAGTGAGCAAGGATGCCGTAGTGTGCCTTAAAGGGAAGGGTGAAAAGATGTTTTAGGTGTAGGAAAGAACACTGAAACCTCTACATCAAGCCTTGAAGCCTCACAGAACATATCTTTTACTCCTCATCAGCCAACAAGGCATGATACCTGCCTGTTTCCTGTATGGACATGATGGAATTATTGAAACTGGGCAAAGTGCTGGACATAGCATGACTCCTCTTGAGCTTCCTTTATTCTCATATGTTTGCAGTCTTGGCTAAATATTGAACCTATTTAGAAAGTGGTTTTGTGGCTTTGACATGTGATTGGGTGATATTGCTAATTTCCTATGTGCTATAAGGGGGAGAGGGAAATAATTGGCTGCTCTGTTATTTCTTGAGGTGTTGGAAATGAAGTGGCTTTGACTTCTACCTAAAATAGCTCAGACTCGGTTTCCCAAGATGCTGGTAAAACATCAAAATACCTCTACTAAAATCGGTATTTCAGAGTGCTCACATGAAGGCAACCTGTGGGTAACCGGTTTTAAGTATATAAGGTGCGAGAAATTTCTGAAGGAAGATAAGTTTTTAGTGAAACTAAAATATCGTAGTACTCCTTATTCTGAGCTGTTATCAAATTCTTCTCAGTTGTGGTTTCCGTGGAAAGCTGATTTTCTCCATTCCCTGCTCCAAGAAGTTTCTATTTTCATTCACCCTAAGAAAATAAACTGACTGGAAGTATATATAAACATTTGCTTCAAGCTGCTCCAGTAGAATCCAATCCAACACGTACAGAAGTCTTTCCAGTGACTGCAGTTTGATCATTTCCATTCAGTCCTGTAGTGAATGACAGTTTCGTTTAAAAAGAAAAAAAGAATAAGAAGGTGGTTTTGGTGAAAAATAACATTTGGAATTTGTAAAATGAACCAAGTGGTGCTGGTTTTCTGCTGTGTTACACAGTTGGGTTGTGCACTGTACTTTCAGCAGTTCACATGTGTGCAGAAATATTGATCTGCAGTGAATCCAGTGTGATCTTTCACCCCTGATGCTTATTAAATACACACCTATGAAAATTCTACACAGGAATGATTTAACTTGATTCTCAGCATATTATTGCTTTCTCTGTACCAGGTACTCACTATTTTGCAAAGGGATCTGAAAAGAAAACGTACTAAAAGCAATCCTGAAGAGCCCTGGGGAGGTCTGCTGGGTTCAGAGGGCACAATTCTTCCCTCACTGGCACTGTGTAAATTCAGGGCCACATGGTGTGATAGTGATCTTGAATGAGAGTAAGAAAAAGCTTCCTCAGCTGTGAAAGGAATGACTTTACAGGTCCTGGTCATATTTTGGTTTGTAAACATGCACCAACATGTACTTAATCAGTACTTCTGGATTTCTATGATGTAATTCTGCAATGATTTCAACGTGGCACCAAGAGGAGCAGGCTGCATCAGGAGCTGGGTTGTTAGAAATATCAGCAGAATCACTCACCCTCCATTTCAGGACAGACAGATCCCTCGTGTCACCATGGGAGGAGACACCTCAGCCCTTATTTCACACTCTTCAGCTGGAGACTGAGCAGGACTGTGGCCACCTTCTGTGGGTAGGGCAGCACCCGGGTGACCCCTGGGGTGACAAGGTGTTTCAGATGAGGTTGGTGTGCAGATTTTCAGTTCAGCAAAGCCCCAAGGAGTGCAGAGTACCCCAGATGGAGGACTATATTGCAATAGACATCTGATTTCTCTTCCTGCCTTCCCATTAATCTCATAGGGTTGTTTCTGTACATGTCATATGTTTTCATTCTGACCTTCTTTACCAGTCAGACCAAGTCCATACAAATTCCTTGTCCGGGGCAGGTTTTCTCTTGATGATGTGTTATGCAGAATGTCCCTTTCCTCTAGCCAAGCTCGGATCATATGTCAATCATAGGAAGTGAAAAAAAAAAGCTGTGGTTCAACCACAAAACCAATTTCCAAGACAGAAAATCAAAAATAGAGATGTTGCAGAGTGGGATGCCAAAGTATCATTGCATGTGGGAAGAGACCACTGGGTAAATTAAATAGAATTTTTCTGTGGAGATGTTAACAAATGGCAAGGGTGTTGCAAAGCCTGCAAAAGTCTCTGTAGTCCTTGGCTTAGGTGCGTGATAGACTGGACTTCGAGTGGCTGTACAACATCCTAATTATTTATGGAAAAGGTGGCATTATGTTTTCCCAGTGACCTTTGCTCAAGTGTTGATTTTCCCTTGCTGATTGTCAGCCCTCACACGTGAGGTATTTGTGTAGAACGAAAGCACTAACACAGAGGAAACTGGAAGTGTCTGGTGGCATTTCCCCTTGCCCTCCTGGCTGCACATGTGGAAGAAAACAGCCCTTAACTCCAGCATTGGCTTCCAGTAATGAGCTATTGCTGCCTGCAGTGCTGATTCCTGGTGCTCGGCCCATTGTCAGGGTGATGTGACTTAACATAACTGCAATGTCCCATATTCACAGGTATTCCAAAAATAAGCAGTCAACAATTGAAGAAGTTAATTGCTTTTATTTTGTCTGCTGACTACTAGAACTGTAAGATGCTGTTTTTCCTTGCCTAGCCTAGAGCATTAGGTGTGACCAAGATTTCTGAGGAAAGAAACCGTGTAGAAATCTTGGGCTCCAGGTTTAGAAAAGAAATACTAGAAGGTTTGGTTCAGCTGTATGCCTTTGCTGAGGGGAAAATGGGCCTGAATATTACATTGTGTTGAGATTTCATTACTTCTGTCCTTCCCTCTGGAGCCTTGGAGTGGGTGATTTGAAATGTTGTGCCAGCTCTGCTCTGAACCCCTGTACCAGGTACATGAAGTCTTCTGGCTGAAAAGGACCAAACTGACTTAAGCTCGTGTACATAAGGGAGATCTTGTCACCAAACACACAATTCTACAATGCTGATTTTTTTTTCCTTAGCACTTAGTACATCTGAGAGGGAAGGGGAAGGGTGTTATTTCTCACCAAGAACACAGCTCTCAGCAGTATTGTTTTTTTCATCCGAAGAAGCCCAGAGCAAGATGAGCACCAAGTTAAAGGAAACAATGGGGGTGTAAATGTCATTTAAACATATACATCTGCAAGCCATTCTCTCTTGAATGCTTGGAAAGTTTACTGTGTAAATATTGCTTTTTCTTACTCCTTCCCTGCTCTGCCTAGCTGTGATTGCTCTCAGCCTGCGGACAGGAGGAGGGTGCAGCACACGATACCAGGCAGCACCATCACTGCAGAGTCCCTAAAGTCCAGATATCACCCCGTGCAGAGCAGTTGGAAAGCTCTGCTATTAAACAAGCAGGTGGAAGCCTCGGCAAGGAGCCCAACACAGGAATTAAACCATTGCAGGCATGGCCCCATTAAAGTACCTTTCAGTCTGGAAATGAGAAAAATGCCTTAGGCAGACCATTCTCAAAATAGCGTTGCAGACACAAAGCCAATATAAACATTAGATGCTCTTAAAGTGCATTTGTTTGAATCATGGGGTTGAATTGACTCCTTCACCACTGACAGACAGTGCATATATCTCACTAGCAGCTCTCCAGAGGGTTCTCAGCTGTTTGTGTGGGGAGACAGAGACTGTTCTTCAGGGAGGTTTCTGTAGCATGGCTGTTTCTAGAAGGTAAAAGGTCAACAGCAAAGTTCTGGAAATGTAGTAAATAAATACTGTGACAGCCCTGCCCATCATCTGTGTTGACAGAATTCTCCTGAAGTTATTAGTGTTATTTATTTGTTTTTACAACAGCAGCACTAATTTATTTTTATTAGGATCCCCAGCTGTGGTTGGGGTTCCATTGCTACAATCAGTGGAGGGGCATGTCATAACAGGCAGGTCCTCTTTGAAATATTAGTGCTTTACTCTGAGCAGCAAGGCTGTGTATGGGAGGTAAGGAGGATTCTTCTTCTTCCTACTCTACCACTGGAAAATGGTGGCATGCAAAATTTCGCAAGTTGGCCAAAGCCAAGGCCACCCACAGTCCAGAAACTGCAAGCTGGGGATTGTAAATCTGTCAGCTTTAATGAGGTGTCTGGCTGGGGAGAGTCTCAAATGAGTCCAGTTTAAAAGTTAAACAGAAAAAGCCCTGCAAATGTACTATAGGCAGCACACGGTGTGCGTGGTCAGTCCTGCTGAAGGCAGCGCAGTGTGTCCCATGCACTCCGAGTGAACGTGTGTGTGCACTCCCCTCGGTCTAGGTCGAGGCAGAAGAGTGGAAGATTTCAAAAGAGAACAAAGTTTGCTGACAATACAGACCACACAGTCCTGAAACTAAGGATTACCTCCTTTCTCAAAAATGAAACAGCCATAACAACCTTTACTACCACAAGTAGCATTTCTGACGTGTCCCTCTACCACTGTATTAACAGTGAACACAGGCTGCTTTTTCTGGATCTGATGGGTGTTAATACTGTAAATCAGCAGAGAGTTCCTTGACCCACTCAATGAGGTGTTTCCCCTCACACCTGCAGCTGTGCAGGTGCTCACAATTAGGTGGATGATGTTTCCTGACTTTCACCAAGAGGTCAAATACAAAGCGCAATGAGATGGAAAATGCTGTAGCATGTGGTGGTAGAGGGGGCAAAAAGGAGTGGGAAGGAAAATTATTTCCATTCTGATGCAAAGAACTTTCAAAAATTTGTTTGCGAACTCTTAATGTTTCCTGTCCTCCCTCATTCCGTATTTTCTGAAATATGAAGACAGGATGTTCCAGATGGAATGAAGTTGCCAAGATGATGGAAGGTTGTTTGTGCAAACTGAAAACCTGAAATGTTTTCCTTTCTTGGGTTTAAGACAATGGTATTCACAGGTAGCATTGGTGTTGCCATGACCCCTGAAAGCCTGGGTTTTAAAAGTCATGCAGATACTCAGGGATTTTGTCCTGCTTTAGGCACTGTTGAGCCAGTTTGAGCTACTTTTTGGGAAAAAGCAGCCATAGGAGAAAGCCTCTTCTCACCCAGAAAGAGGATAGAATGCTGCAGAGAGGATTTATGTTACGGAACATGCAGGAAGTCTAATTTCTTCTGTCACCTTTCGTAATTTACATTTCCTTAATGACAGCATGCATTGATAGTGTACAGGTTAAGATCTTACCACACACATGATTCTAATGCTGTAAGGCTGCTAAGGGATCTGAAGGGAAGACAAGGAATTCGTCTAAGGATGAGCCTGATTCATTGCCAAGTGAAATCAATGAAAAGACTTCTATCAGCTCCTGTTAAGCTTGATTTTGAGTGCCATAATTAAACATATATTACAATTCTGTCTCCCTGTTTTACCTTCCAGCAGAAATGAATCCTTTAAAATCACAGGCATTCCTTTTATTGCTCATGCTGTTGTTGAGTGGGATAGGAAGTGCAGGCTTGGAGTTTGACTGCATCTGACAGCTGGGAAGAGACTTTAGGGCAGCCTGCAATGACTGTGCCATCCCTCTCAGCTGGGTAAGGACCCCATGAGTGACAGAGCCTTTTCCACACCTTTTTGGTATGACCAGACCTCCTAGAAAGAGGCAGAATGGCTTCAACAATTGTTCACTGTCACTGTCTGGAGGCCCTGAGGATACAGCCCTGCCCATGAGAAGGTTGATGAGCCGCACTGGCAGCCCAGGCCTGGAGCACATGGATTAGCCTGCTCCAATGCCACCCATAAAACTCTTGGTACAGTAAATAGGGAACACATGATGTCTCCATCTCGCCTGCAAATGCCATATTAACAGTTCACATTGCGAGGAGAGGAAGATACTCCTTTAGTTAAGTTCTAAAACAGGCTACTTCAGCCCAGTCCCATGTAATTAAAAACACATTGTTCATCACTACCTAATTTTCCCTCAGCTGTTTATGTTTGTTCTTGATTCTTTACTGCTCTTAAATAAAGGAGCTTTTCAGTCTCAAATAAAGAACATTCTAAAAATAATTTTGATTATTGTGAATCAGAAGGCTGCCTAAAACATACCCAAATACACCTTTTTTTTCCTTTGCCTTATTGCAGCTGTATTAGAGCAATCTGAAAGCAAATCCCTTGTAGTCACTGCTAGAATGTGGGAGGTGTTTGCACCTTTTAAGGGTGGCCAGCCCTGCTCAGTTGGCCACACCTGCACTAGGTTTTGTAGCAAGGAAGGAGCTGGGCTTGTAGGGAAGGTTGGTGTCTAAGCAGCGTGCTGATGCTGCTTTTATGGAGAGCTGTAAGCTGAGGAAAGGCTGAATTGGGAATATACTGCTCTATGAGAGTGAGCTGGAGCACTTCTGAGCTTGAGGTAGAGACCTTTTTATAGGGTGATGATGTTAAACTGAGGAATAGTGCCTGGATGAAAGCTGCTGCTGTGAAGGTGCCTCCTGAGGAAGAGGAAATAGCGTGGGGAAGCAGCGAGGAATGGAGTTCAGCTGCTCTGCACAAGGTTTCCTGATATCTCAGAACTTTTTCCCCTTGGAAAAGGGGAGACTACTGAGAGAAAGAAGTAAGAATGAAAAACCTGGCAATGTGATTACAGCCGTGGTTGTCCAGTGTGTCTTCAGAGGCAGAGGACTAAGGCCTGGCAAGCTCTGCCTGGTGCAGCTGGAAGGCAGCAAGGAGAGAAACCAAACCCTGCTGACTTGGGCTGCGTGAGAGATCAGAGGTTGTTTTTTCCTCAAGAAAATGCTCCTTTGAAAGTCTGGGGTCTTGATTAGCCCTTTTGCTGTTACCTGTCTACAAATGGCTGACAGATGAGATCCACTTCAGCTCCTGGAAGTGATGCAGCTTTAATAGGTAATTCAGAATGGAGAGTGAGTCTTAGGGGGCTTGTATTGGCTCTTTGAGGCCCAAGACTTGTTTGGAATGATATCACAGTCTGCAATACCCTTGGCAGGGATTGTAGGCACTGGATGGCTTTATTTTATGTCCATGTATAAAAGCGGGTGCATAAATAATCACACATAACCCCTGCAGAGCTGTGGTGAACCTGCCAGCCTGCTCTGAGAGGCTCTGTGTGCCCTCTGCCTGTGGCTCACCAGTGAGTGCTCCCTGCAGCTGAGCAGGAAGGAAACACGAGGCTGAGTCTTGTGATGCAGTCTGATATTTGAGCCTTTTGTTAAACTGATGGCATGTTGTTGGGGTGATGTCTGTGAAGTTACAGCTTTTATCAGAACAAGCAGTGGTGCTTTGATTCCGATACAAGGAGGATGTTGTAAATCCCAGGATATTGCAGGTTCAGGGAAAGGGTGACATCACTTAGACATGCTTTTTAAGCAGGTTCACCAAAATCTGCAGACATTTATTGGTCCAGATGAGTTTGCAAGTGTTGAATGCCTGACCTTCATTTCTGTTGCACTTTGAAGAACTCAGACAGATGTTGCGACATGCTGTTGTTAGTGACCAGAAGGAATGGCTTGAAATCCTTTGTTCTAGGATGTAAAACTCAATTTTCCTTTAGTTCTCCAGGTTAATTAAGATACACTTAATCCCTGGAGCATTAACTGTGGCTTGTCATCATCATGTGCAAAGTGATGATGAGTTGTTATTCCACAAAAAATCTTTTTGTGCCTTGCAGAAGTCCCTTCTCTCTGATCATTGTGGGTTCAATCTCTGTTTGATCCCTGTACAAGCCATTCACTTAAGAGCTGGACTCAGTGATCCTTGAGAGTCCCTTCCAGCTCAGGATATTCTGTGAAATCTGTCGCCTGAGCAAAACTTTGGGCCACATGTTAGAAAACTTGACTGAAATGAGAGACTGGAAAAAGTTGTGTAATCAAACCAGTGATGGTGATGGCTGTAGCACTGGTGAACTGAGTAGCCTTCCCTGTCTCTGTTCTTGGGGAGGCATCAGAATTGTTCCCTGCCTTTCACATACTGAGCTGAGGATGTTTCCTCCACCTGATTTTTGTTGCAACTCTGTAATATATTGCTAAACTAATTTTTGGCTTCTGCTTCACAGATAACCTTTCCCTTCATTGTAAGAGTGAGGGGTGGGAGTTTGAGGAAAATGGGAGAGGCATTTTAAAGTTATAGGATCTTCCTTCTCTTTGTTCCATTTAATTGCTGTTATCCACTGGTATTTAGTCATCCCTCCCAACCAATGGAGCTTGCAGAGTGATGAGAAACACAGTCCAAGGAGTGTTAAGAATTATGTTGTGCAGTCAAATGTCTAGGACAATGGAAATTCTAGGGGTGTTTTGCCTGCTCTGAGCGATGCTTGATGCAATTCATCGCTCCTTTTAAAACAGATTATGATTTGGGCAGGACAGGGGGATAAAAATTGTTCATCCAGCCCAGAACTTTCTGAAGTTATTCTGTTCCTTTGTGGATCAGCAGGGACACTGAGCAGTGTGTACGTGGATCCAGAAGCTGGTTTATTATTCAAAGTCTATCACTTTGGGACTTGTCCTGGCCACTCTTGAAGTCTTCTTGATGGACTTTGTTTGGGTTTTCTTGGTTTTGCTTTTACACAGTAATACTGTGGTCTGTTAAAATGGAGTCCACAAACTTCTGGTTGGAGCGGGAGATCATTTCTGCCTGCAGATCACTGAATCTACTTGAAGAAAAAGGAGAGTTTGTCCAATAACAACATCTCAGTAGAGGTCTGAGGAACTTCTGGTGTGGGGTATGAGCCAGGCTGTGGATGGGCTGGAGTGCAGTTTCAGGCTGTCTTGTAGCTGTTGCTGGCCTCTTCCTGTGCCCCTCCAGAGTGATGGTGCTATATCCCAAAATCTGCAATCCATTAGGAAGTTCTGAATCCTTCACTAGAAATGTATATACCCATTCTGTCTCATTTTGTGCTTTTTCTAACAAATGTTTTGGCTCAAGTGACAAACGCTGAGGTAGGAACCTGTCCTTTTCCCCTTCATATCAGCTCCAGAAGCTGAGGGAGGCCTCTGCAAAGAATTTCTTCATCAAATAATTTTCTGGAGTCTCAGCAGAACAGCAATAAGAAACAGAAATGGTGGGAAGTAGTAAATGTAACATGCACGCCGTAATGGAGGAATAATGGTGTTTGACAGTTGTGACTTAAATGGAATGATTTTTCAAACGTCATGACTTAAATTTTGTGGAATTTCTGGCCTTGGGAATGTTCAAGACTCAACTAGACAAGTCTCTGAGCAGCATGGTCTGATTACACCTGCTTTGAACTGGAGGTTGGAGTAGATGAATTCCAGAGGTCCCTTCTTACTTAAAATATTCTGTGATTTTAATAAGAGTATCCCATACCTTGGTCCCTTTCTCTCTGTGTGGTATGTGATATATGTTACAGCACTTTGGCAGGGATTTTCTGAGTCATTGAAGTCATTTATACTGAAATAATTCTTGAAAAGATTAATAAATATTATACCACACCATATCATTTTACCGTGCTACTCTTCCTATCAGTGCTTGGCTGTATTCATGGGCGCTGTAAATCACTTTAACCATGTGGATAGTTAGTTGCAACACTTTAATTTAATTTCTTTTATATATTCACAGCTGAACCTTGGTTTTCTTAGTACTGTGTCCAATGTTTGGTGCTTAAAAGGAGATTAATGTTTGGGGTTATCTATTAGCTTTTAAATTCATAACGAAACCTCTCTTGAACTTGGGCTAAGGCTCTTCAGGGGCAGCCAACTAAAATTCTGGATTGCTTCTAATCTTTTCCTTATTGCTATTATGATTTAAAGATCCTCTGTCTGCATGAGAACTGGGCCCTAGGATGCTTTCATTTTCAGACCGGACTCCAAAGAACTCCTATAATGTTAATATCTTTCATGCTGGTGAAATGTCACTGATTTTTTTTTTTTTTACTGGCAGAAAATTGGGCCTGTTCTGCGGTGTTTCGGGGTTGACAGATTGAAGATCCAACCTCTGCCAGTTGGCTGGGAGGGAACACCAAGCCTTGGATGCACATAATCTTGTGGGAACGGTCTACTTCTGGAAATCAGGAAATATTTTCTTAAACTGCTGATTACTTGGAGACTATACCGCAAGGAGGATAATTCACTTGCCTTGTTTCTGTTCCTAAACAGCTGTTTCCTGGCCGTGGCTGGACACAGGGTACTGGGCTGGAAGAACCTTGGATTTAGCTTAGTCTGGTTACTGGTATTGCTCTGGCTGGAGCTGTGCCTAATCGTGGTTGGCGAAGGAGGACCCAGACAAATGATACAGCTGGGGACCGAGGGAGGATGGTTGAGGAAGAGTGATGGAGGTGGTCATCCTTGACTGTTGAAATGAGGCTTAATTGCTGCTGTTCAACAAATACTGCTGCTGTTCAACACATGTCACAGGCTAAAATCTCCCTTGATTTTAAGGTCTTAATCATATTGCCCTGACAATCAGCAAAATGGACATATTGTGCGGACCGCAAGATGTCAACAAGGCACACCCGCTGTCCACATTTGGCAGCTTTTTTTGAAAAGTGAAATAACAAGTGCCAGGAGAGCCAAACCAAACCTAAAATGAAGACAAAACCAGAAGGACCATCCAGATGGGTGTGTGTCTATTTGAAACAGACCTTTTTTCAACAGGTCTCATGACACACTTGTCCCAAACTGGAGTCCAAGTCATCAGGTTTATGGTAATGAATGATTCAAAGTGAGCAGCTCCCTCCCCTTCTTTCTGCTCAGGTTTTTTGAAATTTCTATGGTGAGATGAAGGAAGGAAGAAATCGAAGGCTGTCTAACCTCAAACCTCTATGCACAATTCCCTTACTGGTGATGGATAGTGTGCTGTGGGCACACCAACTGGAAAAGATATTGATTAGGTTGGTACAGGCCTTAATTCAGGGTTGTCTCAGACTTATTTGGGGACCCCAGGTCACTCTTCTAAAGGATTTAATGGAGGCTTTCAAAGCCTGAAGACCTCATTGTGTCCCAAAATATAAGGACTAAGATGATCAGGGACCTGTCTGTGTATGTTGCTGAACATTTACTTTTTTTTTACTTTTATTTACTTTTCCACCTACTGCATGACTATGAATATGTATAGGCAGCTAATTCTTTATAACCTTCCATTTTGTGCTCTGTTACTTATGTAAAACTGATCACTTTAAATTAAACCTTACTGTTTATTGAATATTTAAAGACATTATTATGAAGTATTTCAGAGTAGAAATCAATAGCTTAGTCATCCATAACTAAAACTTGTTAGATGTTATAAATGGAGGAGCTCTCAAGTTTTTCCTCTGTATTGAAATATTAGCTAGAACAAAAAGGACTGCTGGACTTTTTTAGTTCAGTCTGACTGTTGTAGCACTTTCTCCGGCTTTCCAAATCTGCCGTGGTCAATTAAGGATCACAGCACTTGCCATTTCGAGTGAAGGTTTGTACCTGTGGGTTATTAAAATGTGTGGGGGTTTCCTTTCTAATATATTGATGTCTTGGAAGCTACTACTGTGTGCTCTGTGCCCTCAGCCATAGAGAACAGAGCAAGAAAGCAAAACTTTCCATCAGTTCATGACATGCGGTCAAAGTCACATTTCAGCATGCACTAAACAGATCTTATTCTGTTTGAGTTGGTTGACATTCAGGGATGGAAATGAAATTATAAAAATCATCCCTTATTCATAAAGTCACAGAATGGTTTGGACTGGAAGAGGCCTTAAAGTTCGTTCAGTTCCAGCCCTCCTGCTTTGGGCAGGGACATCTCCCACCAGACCGGGTTGCTCCAAGCCTTGTCCAGCCTGGCCTTGGACACTTCCAGGGATGGGGCAGCCACAGCTTCTCTGGGCAACCTGTGCCAGGGCCTCACCACCCTAATGATGAAGCATTTCTTCCTAATATCTAATCTAAACCTTCCCTTTCTCAGTGTGAAGCAGTTCCCCCTTGTCCTGTCACTCCACGCCCTTGTCAGAAGTCCCTCTCCAGCTCTCTTGTAGCCCCTTTGAGCACTGGAGGGTTTCTAAGGTCTCTCCAGAGCCTTTTCTTCTCCAGACTGAAGAACTCCAACTCTCTCAGCCTGTCTTCACAGGAGAGGCTTTTCTTTTGCCTGCCTGAACTTCAGTGGATGAGGATGTATTTCCTTAGGAAGATGCTCTGTATTTGCAGGCTAGCATGTTTGCCAAGTACTGCTGTAATTAGAATAGTAAATATTTGTTTTTGATTGAAAACCCAGTAAATATTTGTGTATAACCCATATAAATGGCTAGAGGCATTTTACAGCTCAGCAGATGCAGCCTTGCATTGACCTTTCCCAAAAGTTTTCCTCTTTTTCTGAGAACTAAGTCATAGCGTTAGAACCAGAAATAGCTGCTTCCCTCTTCACCTTCCAGGGAACTGAAGATCAGGGCAATGAAAAAACCCATAAATAAAAATGATCCCCAAGTGTTCAAGCTTTCCTGAGCTTCTGTATTGAGAGAAGTCCTGATCTAAGTCTTTGCACCCCAGGCCCCTCTTTAATTGCAGGGTTGGTTTGCACTTTGCAACTTTAAAATGTTTGTTTCTTTGAAATGGGGAAGGAAAGCAGCAGAGTGGAGGGGTGGTTATTTATGATGCCCAGAGAAGGGGGTGCTTGCTCCTTTTTCCTTAGTTTACTTTGGGAATTATGCTTCTTTCATTGTGTTTCTGATTTTCTGCTTGCTTCCCTGATAGGCACTTTATCATCTACTGGGATCTAAAAGGGCTGTTTCTTTTCTACCTCTGGAAGTCATCTTGCTGGTGCTCTACAAATATGACTGCTCTCACTTGATTTAGCTGCAGCTGTCGAGATGCATTGGTGTGTGGTTTTGTTCTGGATTCTTTGTGGAATCTTCACAGTGGCACTAATGAAGTAGTCCAAGTGTCTTCTTGGTTCTCTTCTTTCCTTAGAAACACAGTGCTCTCCCAAAAGCCACTGAACTGATGTGGAAATGGATTAAGATGCTGAGGCAGAGCTTGTGCAAGGAGGTGACTCTGCTGCAGTTTGGGTTCAACAGCAACAGTGCAGGAAATGCTTTCCCTGCTGCTGCTGGGCCTTGCAGGGGTTGTGAAGGGAGGGTTTCTCCTCCTGTTTGGGGAGACTAGAAATTATGGATGAGGCTAGAGCAGAGGAGGAAGCTGAGAGTGTTACAATGAGAGAGCAGTGATTGTTCAGCAATGAGATTGTGCCTATTAACAGTGAGAGTACATTTCTCAGTACCTGTGTGCAACACTCTGTGGAAGAGAGAACATTCCCCACGCACTCTTTCATGCTGGTTTATCCCAGGGTTTGCTCTGTTGCTCCAAGCACCTTGTGCAGACAGATAAGTTCTCAGCACTTGCTCAAAGATCACTTGCTGTTCTGGCTCAATATAGCAATTTCTCCAGTAGATTCCTAAAACGTGTGAGAGTGTCTAAATGTAAGAGTGGGTAGAGTAGGAACCAGATCATTGATAAGAAGAATATAAATTCCATATGAGCAATAACCAGATTTGCAGCCCCCCAACTCAACTTTTCTCCAGACTGTAAAGTGATTGTCTGCAGTTATGTTAACCCAAGCACGGGGATGTGGTTTGTCTCTTTATAAATACACCTGCCTCAAATATTTGCAGAGGCAACCATGTCTTCTCTGCCTCCATGACATACCTGCCTTGAAAGGTTTTATTCTATGGCACTGGACTTGCAGCTTAGCAGTGCACAATTAATGACATTTGTCCCTATTTCTCCCCCCTTGCTGAATGAGAGCAGCTGTTGGGTTTGGTGCTTGAAGAATACTTCCCTGGCCTAAAACTATCAAGTCTCTTTCACTAATTTAGTAACTGGGCTATGGTTACTTATGTGTTTATCTTTCAAAATTCACACCTAGGGGAATTATTAGGTATTAAAACCTAACAAGAGTTTTTGTATATTCAGATAAATTACTCTTCTTGTAAAAAATTTCAAGCTCTTTGTTCAGACTTCGCTCCCTGGATCCA
The DNA here is from genome assembly GCA_013398115.1 of Falcunculus frontatus. Classification (NCBI taxonomy): domain Eukaryota; kingdom Metazoa; phylum Chordata; class Aves; order Passeriformes; genus Falcunculus; species Falcunculus frontatus. The sequence continues at coordinate 359,180 of VZRV01007685.1, forward strand.
GATATGTGGAGTCTTCTGTTTTTTTGAGTTGGAGTCTTTCAATATTACTAATGCGATGAAATTGTCCAGCCTGTGAGTTAGGACTTTGATTTTCCTGAAAAAAACCCCAAAACTTTGATTTTTCTGGAAAACTTCTGTTAAAGGTGTTACAAAATTACTAACCAGTGTCTCTTTCTATGGATTCATCAGCTAGTTCTGAATGAAACCCAATTTCTGCAGTGTTTTTTACCATGAGGTCACTAAGGCAAAACATTTAATGTGACCTTAAAAAATAAAGGTGCTGAGCACATCTGTGGATATGGTGGATACCTCAAATCATCTTAGATTGCATATACATCTTGCTGACCAAGAGTACTTGAAAGGCAAAATCTATTTTTTCAAACATTTAAAAATAACTGACTGGAAGGTGTAATGTAACAATAAAACACCCGTACTGAACACGCTTGTGGTGAAACTCTTCCTCAAAACTAAGGGTCTGGAACCAGACTTGAGGAAAACCCAAGCCCTGAGAAGTTTCAGGTACATCCGTTTTATGAATGCATCCATGTTGTGGACTCCATAGGTGACCAATCTCTTCAGGAATGAAAGAATAATAAAGCAATGCAGCTGAGAGGGATACAGTTCTTCTAGGGCATCCTCTGACTGTGAGCAGGATTAAACCGAACTATGTCACTCCTTACAGATTTTCTCTTAACCTGTCCTTAATTCTCCTAATGGTGGATGTTCTGTCCAAGAAAAACATTCTTGTTCTTCACTACTCCTTTACTTCCAATGTTTTCCTGAATATGTGTAACTTAATCATATTTCTATTTGTTCTGACCACCATGGATTAATTCTTTCCCCTTTTTTCAGCAGCCCATTTCTCTTCTCTTTAAGCAACCCCAGTTTCTCAGTCTTTTTTGGCAGCTCATGATTTCTGAACTTCAGACCATTCCCATGACTCTTCTCTGGAATTTCTCTAAATGGTCCAAATCAGGGCATAATTATTCAGCTGAGGTCTTGCAAAAGCTGAATGAAGTGGGCACTTCATATGCCTCACAGTTTTTACTCCTGGTTATGTGTTCCAGGATGATGGTTATGGCTTTATTTATTCAAAAGTCTGGTTCTCTTCATGCAGCCAGCACTTCTGCACAGTCCTTACCTCTTCTTCTAGCCTTAAATGAGTATTCCCACTTCAGTGCAAAGATACTGCACTTACTGAATTTTCTCGGATATTGTTTTTTGCCACGTAATTCATTAATTTAATTTGGAACTCTAGGCCTATCCTCCAAGGCAGATTCCCTTCTAGCAGCAACATCATCCATCTAAGTTATAACGTCTAGGCCAGAGGATCTATGTGAGTTAGTGCCAGATTAAAAGTTGGGAGCTGTGGTTAAAATGCAATTTAAAAGTGCCATTTTGACTTAAATTCCTGGTCAGTACCTACAGGAAAAGTGCACCAAGAGATCTGCATCACATTTTGAGGAGGAGAAAGCTGAGGCCCGGGGGAACCAGCGACTTGTCCAAGGTCACGGAGGAATATGGCAGGGGAGCAGGGTCTGGTCTCAGCTGTGTCAACTCCCAGACCAGGGCCTCAACCACAAACCCATCTCTCTGCCCAGCTGAGTCTTTCTGTCTGCCTCCTGGGCAGAGCCCGAGCCCTTGGTGAAAGATCAGGATACAGTGTAAGCAAAGTTGTGTTTATTTTAAAATGCGGTCCTCTGCAGGCTCTGGGATGTCGGCATGGCTGCGGAGCCGCCGGAGATGTCGGAATGCGTCATGGGGTTTGTGCTGCCTCGGTATGTGGATAAACCCTGGGACAAATACCAGTGTAGCCAAGGCAGGCTTTAGGAAGCAGGAGGCACCTCAGCTGGAGTTGATTACCACTTCTGTATATCCTGTCGGCTTGGGGGAAATCTGGCAAATACATGTTGGGAAGAGTGGATAGTAAGAATAGGAAGGAATTAGTGGTCATTGAGAGGTCAGAGCGAGTGGCACAGCTTGTTAATATTAGTCCTGAAGCCAGATGGGCTATATAAGGTATATTGACTTTGGGAAAGGTGATGCACTGCTCCATTTGGAGACCTGTCCTGTGAATTCTCTGTGTGATTTGACTGGACCAGCTTCATAGGGATGCCAGCTGTAACAAGTGCCTTGGGAGCAGAGAGGTGATTATGCCCTGCTTTGTTTTTTGGCTAGTTATCACAGGAAGTGTTTGCCTGCTTCTCTGGTGGCCTGTCTTGCAAACATTGTTGGAGTACTGGACCCTAGAAACATGAAGCAGATGTGGGTGAAGGGTGGAGTTTCTGACTAAGATAGGCTAGTTCTGTTGCTGGGGATGTATCTTGGAGAAAAAAAGGGACATCTAATTCAAAAAACATACTTGGGTATAAATCCAGAAAAAGAAGGCCATCTTGGGGAAGGAATGCCTCATAGTTAAGTGATTTGCAGGAAAGGTCCTTTTCTAGTCCACTTCATCCTGGATCAGACACCTCTAGTAGCTCAACTCTGTACAGTGCCAGGGTTAAACCTGTGCTGCATGAGCCATGAGTGATACTGGAATGTTCAAAGTGGTAGGAACGAGAGGTGATGTTGTTTGTGGGATGCTTGGGAGAACTATCTATGTTCTAAGATCCTCTGAATCTGAGAAAGAAAGAAAGAAAGAAGGGGTTAATGCAGCTTGTGGGGAGACAGGAAATGTCCCAGCTGGAACTGATTAAATCTGCTGTGTAGCCTAAGCTGCTCAGATGGGAGACACATGGCAGAGTGAGATGTGTTGCTTAGCTCCAAAGGATGTCTTATCGCTAAGTGGGCCTCGAGCATTGGTTGGAAGTCTCCCTCCATACTTAGGGATGGATCTCCTGGGCTAGCAGCAGAATGTCAAACCACATTTAACCTTTTCTACACACGAGTTTTACATGCCTAAGAAGAGGCATGTGAAATAAAAGCTGCATGTTTTTCTACAGGTGGCCACCAAGCCATTAGAGAGGCTTTAGGGCTGTCTGATGCCTCACTATCCCTGCCCATTTGCCTCTGTCCCTAGGTAGAACAGTGACATAAAATGTGAGGCAACATGGACTATTCAGAGGTGGGAGAAGGACTGGGACAGCCCTGCTGTCAAACTGAGTCTTGGAACTTGACAGCTGGTCAGGGCAGTGTTAATTGTGGCTGTATCTAATTAGCAGGGCCTGTGACCTCTGCACGACGTCCTAGTTCACGAGCAGTTACAATTTGTACGAGTTTCCTCTGAGTCACTACAGCACAGCCGTGTTTCTGCAAAACCAGCTACAGCCATGGGCATAATTCTGTGTCCAGCAGGAATTAGTGCCAGGGTCTGTGTGGAGCGCTTCCTTACAAACAATTGTGGGACAAACCATCTCCAGAATCCTTGTTTGTGGCTATTTTAGTTTTAAGAAAAGTATTTTTTACAGAATGCATCCTTAATTTAAAAAAAATTTTTTTCTTATTTTTACTGTTCTTACATATCTCAGTGCTGAGGCAGGAGTTTCTAGAAACATTCCACAGCAGGCACCTGCTTGGCTAATTTTCTCCATCTTTACAAGGTGTCTCACAACCTCTGTCAGATCCTGGAGTTTTTCCTTGGGCTCTGTCTGGAGCAGCTGGGGTGCATCAAGGCTCATGCACTAAGGCAAGGCTTTGATGTTGCTCCAGTGATACTGTTGATAACACCTGATTGTTTTCCATCTAGATCTTCTCAGAAATTGATCTTGATTGAACATATGTTAGGCCCTGTAAAACTAGACATAAGCTCCTCCAGTGGGGCTTAAACAGCAGTTGCACAGCTTTGGGTTTGTTTTCTTTAATAAACTATTTTTCCTTTTTTCTCTCTGTCACTGGGGGCTGGGAGAAGCAGCAGATGTGGGGAGAGACAGCTCATGCTGGGCAGGGAACCGATCACGTTCCTGCTGATTAGAACTGCAGTAAAGAGAGGAGGTTTTGCCTTTGAGTAGGAGCTCTCAAAAAAACTGCAGCTGAGCAGTGTTCAGTGGCCTGGCCAGGTTCAGCTCCAGTATCTTTTGCAGTAAAAGGGCTCTTTTACCAGCCTGTTTCCTTGTTCCTTAAAGAGCTGTCTCCCTAATGATTCAGGCTTTGTGCCAGACCCTGGCGATCTGGGAAGGGAATGAAGATTTCCATTTTGAGCACATGCCCTGAAGTTCTGACGCTGCATGGATTTGAGCAGGTAGAGTTTTTCCTTGGTTCTGGGAAACAAAACAAACACCTCTTCTTGCCAAAGGAAGGTGGGCATTTGTCCCTCAGCTTTAATAACTGCAATAGCTAGAGGCTGTTCTGGCTTCTATCGGTGCTGAATCTGACCTTGGAGTAAAATGCGCCTGTGTAACCCCAGCTGGAGTCAAATTGCTGGATCTTTCTTTTTTTTTTGTTTTACTCTTTACCTTGAAAGCATTTTTGAGGTGACAACATTTACACAACAATAACGATGGAATTTCATAGTCATTTCTCCAGAATGAAACCCACATACCTTTGGCTGGAGGGTTTATTCTTATATATGTGCTAGTCTCTGTTTCCTTTATCCTTCATGTTGAAGGAGTGGAAAAGGTCACTTGCAGGGGGATTTGATGGGGAGAAGGGCACCAAGCCTGGCCCAGACAAGGGAAATCATTTAGTGGTTCCCATAAGGTCTGTGAGAGAGTGGATGTCTTGCTGCCAAACCCAAAGGGAGGATGAAATTCTCTCCTGAGCAGAGGATGAGCACGGAGACCATTTGCCACTAAAAAGGGCTGGGTTGAGACAGAAGCGATCCGTAGGCCCTGCTGCCAAAGGGTGGGTGATTCCTATGGAATGGTACTACTCAGGATAATTGGAGGTGGCAGTGCTGGTCCTAGCTGGCTTTCATCTCCCCAGGCAGTTCAGGACATGCACAGCCTCAAACCCTGCAGAATTTCAATTGACTTGATCGGGTGCTGCCGAAACCAACAGCAAAGCTCCCATCTTGACTTTCATTACAGCAGGATCAGCATCTGCAGGAGCCCCCTGGGATATGAATTGCAGTGAAGGCTGCGTTAGTGGGAATTTCTCCTGCATTTGTGAAGTGCAAATACCTACACTATAGTGTGAGGCTAATGCTAAAGTTTCCCATTTGTTGTTCTGAGCAGAAATTCATTAGTTCTGAAATGCATGGGAAGATTGCTGGCAGCACAGGGAAAGAGTGTCCTGCTCTGTTAATTTTTTAGCATGCAATAAAGCCTGAAGACATGACTCCAGCTTTTTTCCCCTGGTGGAGTTTGCCTTGGCTTGGTGACTGGACCACTTATTCTTCTCTTCCCTGTGAGTTTTATCCGGGTTCCAGCACTCTGGCAAATGCATCTTAAATATTTGAGGCCCTTGAAGTTTTTCTTAGATTTAAGTGTGGTGACACAAATTATGTAAAAGATTTTGCTAGATAATTATTCGAGCCCTAACATCTTTAAGTGTTTTCTGATGTTCTGCAGCTCTGTATGAGACTTGCTTGTTTTCCATGATCTGTGTTTGTGGAGATCTTGACATCCTCTGCTTGCTTGATGAAACAAATCTGGAGGCAAAAATGAATCTTTACAGAAAACATCTTTGGTTCCCTTAATGACGATAATTTAAATACCACTGATAATTAGATTCTAAGTGACTCAGAGCAGATTTTCAAAAGACCAGCGGCCTAATGACTGAATGGCTGTTCCTATTGAAATAATTTTCAAAAATGTGCTGCTTAGTAAGAGATGGTGGGAAAGCACCTGAAACTCTTTAAATAGATTTTGGGGCAAGATGAGCATGTCCCAAAGTACAGTTGAGGTAGCAATGCCTTTGCAGCAGTGCTCTGATAGATGAGTAACACAAGCTGGGTCTGCAGCCTGGCAGTGAGCAGGTGAAAGTAGAGGTGGTGTGACCCCCTGGTCAACCAGATCAAGGAGGGAAGATGCTGATCTGAACTACTGGGTAATTTTCATTCCCTGCCCCAGTTCTCTCTCTTCTGCTGCAGCAGCATTTTATTAAGAAATACTTGCTGCTGAAACCAGATGAGACTGTAAAGCCCCATGGGAGGAAAAGAAGGAAAATAGTTCCATTTTGAGTTCTCGCATGCTATTAGTGCCACACAATGGGAGGGAGTGGGTGAGACTCACTGTAGCTTTACCTAATGCTGTGGGTCATGTAACTAAGGTACTCAATGGCCTGGCCAACTGTAATGGGAAGAAAAATATTATGAGATTCTTAGCTCATCTTACCCCCCAGTTGAGAATAAAGTCCCTTTCTTTACAGATGAGCAAACCCCAGTCCAAAACAGGGAATGCATTTCTGCATAAATGTGGCTTAATGGATAAGAGAATGTAACATTTTATGTGTGAATCAGCATTCTGGCTCCCAAAAGGTTATTCAGCTAGTCTAAAATATAATATGCTTGGAACAATGACAGCACCCCTTCTGTTATATTGTAGATATTTTTGCTGTATTTTGTTAAGGATCAGTGAAAAATGAAACATTACTCCTTAATCCCTGAAGAGCCATCTAACAGAGCAGTTGAAATGCACAAGGAATAGCTATGAAGAAGAAAATAATGGAGTGGCTGTTTAGTCCAACAGAAAGTCTTAGGTGGCACCTCCTGTTTTGCTATGAATAGCAATTTCTCTGTAGGCATTTTATTTTGTGTTGATCGAGGGCAGTAAAACTGCAAAATTTTGTATGTGGCCAGAAGTCAAACTGATGGTTAGTTGTGTACATAAACAGAAAAGGTTTGCTTTCTGCCTCTGCCCTCGTAAATCATGAAGTGTTTGCATTGAGAAGATGAGCCCTAGTGCATGGGAGCAGAAGACCTGTATTTCTGGAGGCCATCCCATCAGAAGGGAAAGGCATCATCAGTGTAGCCATCACAGACACCTCTTGTACTTCTCTTTTGGCCTTGTTGGCAAGGAGCTAAGCAGATACCACTGGGCTCTTGGCCCTTACAGTGTGCCCTGGGGAGAAAGGTTCAGATCTGCATAAAGCAAGAGGGTAGACAGTTCCTGTTAGGATTACCTTGGGAATTGGCATGCCTGCTTCTCCATGGGTCTCTGAAAATTGTATCCTTACCAGCAAAGAAGGCAAAAAGGCTTCTTTCAAAAACTGCTGAGATCTGCAATGCACCCTGAGGTATTAACAGAGGCAGGACTCGAGGATGGGTTGCATTTCAGGAATACATTAGAAATATAAGATCTAGTGATTTATTTCTCCCCAATCCCCCAGCAGTGGCATTCCTAAATCACTTCTGTGCTTAAAATTCTTATCGTTAGCCTATATGTGGGATTGTTTTAAGGCACTGCTGTGCCTTTTGCTGCTTCCATGGTTATCAAATCTTGGAACAGAGGAGGATGTAAACATTAAATGCTGGCTTGTTGTTCCTCTTGGGAGAAGCTAAGGACTACTCAGAGCCACTGCTAATACAGATCAGTGTGCAGAGGAGCTGTCACCAGCTTAATAAATTGACTAATGCTGCCTCCCTTTTGGCTTGGGAGGACTGGGATCTGGAGAATCATGCATCCAGACTGTGCCTAAAAGTTAATTTTGATCTTGGGCCAGATAGTTAGCATTCAAGAAGCAATACTTTACTCACAAACTGAGTCTCACGTGTTTTTCTGTCACTTTTTTACTAATATTATGGATCTCATTAAAAGGTAAACCAATATCAACCCATGCTATTGACTTGACTGTGGTGTACCCTAAATTTAGAGCAGATGCCACAGTATGGTATTTGTACTGTATCCTGGCCAATGCTCACTTTTAATGATGCCATCTGTGCTTCAATGTTGCTCTCTTCCAAATGCTTTTAAAATGGGCAAAAGAAATTCAAAGTAGGGAACTGATAGTTAAAAATTATTTGTAAAGTATTCGACATACTGGCTATTACCAAGGTGTGTGCAGAGTTGTTTAACTCAAGGCAAGAAAAGAAACTGTACAGAATTAACTCTGGCAAGAAGATAAAAAATAAGTGGTCAATGGTAGGTTTTTGCTTTTAAACAGAAAAGGAAAACCACAAAACCTTCCTGTCCCAAATGGAATAAAAAAATCATTGCAAAACAATCCATCACAAAAAGGGAATGCTTGGAGAGGACTCTAGACAGCTCAGAGGGGAGAGAGAGATCCGCATTTTGGACCCCAGTATGTAAAGATGTGATCCTCTAGCTGAATGCATCCTTTAAGGAATCATCCTCTCAGTCAAGCAGCATCTGTCAGTCTGGGGATGGTGCTGCTGTTTTAGCAAAGCATTGCTTGAACACTGGAGGGCAGATGGACCTTGCAGCTGTAGGATTTGGGGCAAGCAGCTCTAAAGACACTGAAGGATTGCTTCCATGTAATGCCTCTCGGGAAAATAATGCATTTATAATCCCCCATGTCACCCTGGATGTTATTCTGAAGCCATTCTCTCCTTTGGCTGAGTTGAAAGAGTGGTCAGCAGGTGAAAAACTGCCGATGCCTCTTCTAGTACCCACAGCGTAAAGTTTGGCTACTAATTGTACTAAAGGGTACTAATTGTTGTTGTGATAATTACTCAATTAATCTCTTGTTGAACTTTATGTATGATATTGGTTTCTATCCTGCAGTTTTTAAATACTTTGATCCAAAGCTATAGCCAGATTTGGAAATGTGAGTTTGTGTATAGTATCATGCAAGTGTAAGCTCTTTTGGTTTTGAAATTATCCAGTATTGATTAAAATACCGTGATTTTTCAGATGGATAATAAGTAAGCAAGCTGACCATTTTAGAAAAAGAAAGAGCTCTAGAGAGAAAACATCTCCAGAGGCTTCTCCAGCTGCCTGTTCAAGCTTTCAACGGTCCATAGAAACTGCAAATAATACTTAAGGCTGATACTTTTTGCAGGCACTGAAGGCATCCCGTGAGCTGCGTTCCAGAAGGGAGAATGCTCCACTGACGGGATCCTGATACAAATACAGAGTTGTGGTGGGCCAGCACTGGACAATTCTTCAGCTTTTTGTGCTTTTTTTTTGGCTTTATAGGTGGTCTAGATGTACACTTAATGTGAGCAGTTACGATATTTTGTCTCATAGATCTTGACGTAGGTGGGGAGACCAAAGGAAAAGGATTCTAACACTTGCCAGCAAATTAGAAATCTATAAACAACTTATCATTTGAAAACAGACATGTACTAAAGAAAAAGGGGTGTAAAATGCTAACCAAAAGTCTGATCAGGAATGGTCTCAGCTGGCTAACTAGAAATTTGCTTTTAAGTTGTTTTTATTAGTTTGTTGGATGGAGTGCATAACTGCAGGTTTTGAAACCGGGAAAAGAAAGAAAATAATTATTCTTTCTGTAAATAATACTTCTCTGATCTGCTGTGCTCTACTAGACCTGGTTTTAAATGGAATAGAAGGACTGTGCACCTTGCACAGGCAAACCCTTTAATGGCACAAGTTACACAGAAAAAAAAGTGATCTGCAAGGGTATTGGGATCACTGCCACAGAGTCTCACTGTTGAGGTGATATTCATATAACAGCAAATTCCCTTGCTGTATTTCCAAGATGAATTGCTTTGGCATGGCTGGTGTGCTCCTATGCAAAGAATTGTTGAAGTGTCACTGTTCTACTCTTAGCAGTTTTTTTCTCAATAAGCTTTCATCTCTTGTACTTATTTATAAGGAGAATCTCTCAAAAAACAGAGTTAAACACCCTTTTGCTTCTTACTATTGTCTTCTAACATTGACCTATTTGTTGTGCCAATGATTTTGTTGACCCTGCACACAGGGAGGTTAAATGACCCACTGTGGTCCCTTCCAGCCTTACCTATTCTGTGATTCTGTGAAATGCTTGAATCTCCATGTGGAACAATATGTAATCCTCAGCACCTGGCTAAAGCTCGCTTCAAATGTTCTTGAGATGGAGTTATGTGGGAGCCAGTGAATATCCCAATCAGGGAATGAAAGCGTCCCCTAGAGGGACAGACCCTGAGAGATCTCCCCAGGTTAGGGTGAGGCCTCCCAGGATGTTTTTTGTTCTCCCATGCAAATGTACCCCAGTTCCCTTTCCCTGATTGGCCTGTGGATCCCTGTACCCCTTTTTCCTTTATATGCCAAGGCCCTGCCTATGTCCTGCCCCCCCCCAGCCCTCAAACCGTTGGTCCCTGATGCTCTCCCCTGCTCCCGTATAAAATCCTAAGTTTTCCATTATTTGGGGCTTTCAACACTAGAATCCTCCACGAATGAGGATGCAATAACTTTTTACTCTTGGAACTCTATATGGGAGTCCTTCCTGTCTCTTTGCTGCTGGTGTGTCAGAGAAGCCAGCTGGTGTGAATGCTAAACCCCGGCGTGGCACCTGAGAGAGTTAGGCTGACAGGCTTGGACCCTGTGAAATGTTAAATTGTACTATGCTCTGCTAGGAAATGAAAATTAGTGGAACTGATAAGCTTTAGAGAGGATATGGGATACCACCGCAGAGTGAGCACTTCTATTGCCTGATCTCCTGTTAGTGGTGAAATAGAAGCTGCTGCTTGAACAGGAATGTACAGGAGGTCAGCAGATCCCATGTAGCTGCTGCTGATGGGCTCAGTGCTGCTGAGCAGTCAGTGATGGGGAAAAGTGAATTTGAGAAAACCCCTGGCTCCTTTCCTGAGAATTTAGACAACCAAGTTGCTGCACTCTTGCTCAAGGCTGGCTGTGCATCAGGTGAAATGGGTGAAAAATTATTTCTTCAAGTTACTGCCGAGAAACTACACTTTGCACGTCTCCCTGCTTCTTTCTGGATCAGGAAAATGTGAACTAGATTTGATTAAACTTTGCTGGTGATATTTAAATCATAAAGTGTCTTGCTAGATTCAGTGGGCAATGAGACTGATGGGAATTTTCCTCTGAGAGGGGCCTGAGGCTCTCAAAACCGAGGGACTCTTGGCAGGACATCCAGTGCATGGCTTCACAGGCTTTTGTATTTCTTAAAAGCTAATGAAAGAAATGAGCCTAGAAACAGCCTCAAGGACCCTGTCACTTAACTGGATTTGATTTGCCAGACAGTAAAGTGAGAAGTGTTGATCCTGGGTCCATACATAAGGAAGGAGTTTAGTGGGGTGAAGGGACAATGAGGGCTCAGCCCAGGTGATTTGGCTCTGGGCAGGGCTGGGGATGCTGGAGGTTGTATGCAAATGCACTGCTGGTGGCCAGCGGGGATGGAGCAATGAGTGTGCTTCCCATTAGCGTCTGTTGTTACACAAGAACACAAATTACTCCTTTGACAAATGACATGGGTCCTCTGCCAACGACAAGTTTTGTTCTATGTCAAAACTGAGACATTATGCCTTTTTTTTTTTTCTCATATGTAAAAAATTATAATTCCTGATTTTTTTGTCACTACGTGGTCATTTCTAGCCCTGGCTTTTGACATGGAAGATGCTGTAGGAGTGGCCAGCTAAAAGAAGACCTTATTTATATAGGGCTCTTGTTTATCTTTGACTCTTTTGGGGAGGTCATGATGGCCCAATGAAGGCTTTTTCCCAAGACTTGTGCAGTCCAGTCTATCATCCAGGATCTAAAAAAAATGAATAGCAACATGAGGTAAATCACCTCTGATTCCAAGTTCTACAGGCAGTCACAAGTAAAGCTGTCAGCTTATAAAGGAGCAGGAAGATCTCGTGAGAGTGACTGATAAAGTGAAGTCAAATATAAATAAGTTGTCTGCTACTGACTGCTATCCTCCAGCCTATCCCAAACAGGTCTTTTTCCTTCCCTCAGGAACTGGTTCTGAAGAAAAGACACTAAGAAAGTCTTTTAGCATCTAGAGCATCCAATTCACTTTGGTCTTGCAGCAAAGTTTCTGCCTTCCTCCTAGATCCTGCTCTTTTACTGGAGAATGAGAAGGTCTCTCCAGGCCAGAATCTGGCAGCAGAACATCCACCAGCATGCTAACATCGAGTGTTATCAGCTGCCCTGTCAGTCAGGTCACGTGCCTTCCCACAGGCTTTAAGGGCTGATATTTGCTGTGGCTTGAAATGCAACTTCTGGGGAGCTGCAGTTGATATCTCAGTACCATCATCTTGTGGGTGTTGCTGAGGCCAATGTGAGGATGGAAAAGGTGGGGTCAGCCATAATTAGCCCTTTTCCAGAGGTAATGCAGTTAATGCTAACGTTGGAAAGGGGAGGAGATGGGAGTGTTTGGCAGCACTGCTGGTTTTGATGATTGTGCTGCCTGTCCTGCCGCCACTGGCTCACGTAGTTTGGGCAAATGCATGTTTCTGTTTGCAGTTCAGGGGCTGCTGTGTGGCAAAAGAGAGCTCCCAAGGCCTGAAACATGAGCCGTGGTGTTTGTGTGCTCCTCTGTGTGCAGCCTAACCTTGGTGTGAATTGCGCATGCAGTGTTGTGTCTTGTTTTGGTTTTCTGCCTTCCTCACTTGGTACCAGGATGTTCAGGATGTTTTAAGTAGCATCGAATGTATTTTTCGGTGCTAGAGCCTTGTCTCGCTGCAGATTCTGCTAATGTCACTTTCTCTTGCTGATTGCTGTTGAGACTTCTGACCAGCTGCTGATAGACACAAATCTCTGCATGATTTGTTACAATGGCTGGACTTAATTCAGAGCAGAAATAGATCTCAAAGAATTGTTGTTTCCCCTTGTTCCTAGTAAAGTGTGTGTAGAGTTTCAAATGCCCACAAGCACGTATGGCTGCTCAGCGAACAACATCCTGTTCGGATCCATCCTCCTCGCTATTGATCCCAAATTCTGTGGCTGCTGCTACTGTGGTATGTTTCCTCCCCGCTCCACCCACTCCAGGCTGCTGCTGGTGGTCTCCAGCTCCATCCTTCCTTCATCAAAGACCAAAATGTCCATGTTGCAGATGGTGTTAATAATAACAATTGTGTCTCCAACAGTGCTAATGGCCATGGGCTTCCTTTCATCCATCTCAAATGTTTGAAATCCTCTTCTAGCACCGACCACCCCTTTTTCAGGCAGCTCAGTGGGGTGGTTTTGGCTTCTGGCAGGAATACCAGCAGGCTTAGTGATGATGAAACAGAATCTTGATTGCAGTACCCGGCGGGTTCCCTCTTCTCCCTCGCTCCTTGCTGCAAGCTGTGGAGTGAGATAGCAGCTGAGGCAAGGCCTTGAACTGTGGGTTCAGGAGCAGCCTATTGACCACGTTTGCCCATCCAATGTGAGCTCAGGAAAGTTTTCTTTGAAAAATGAATGTATTTCTAGGCTTTTTACGTGCTACAGGGAAACCCCTGGAAATGAATGGAAACTTGAAAAATGCAGCCTTTTTAAAGTGAAGGTCACATCTTGATTCAGGAACAAACTTGCATTTTCATCCTTTTTTACTGTTCTTCTGTTTCTCTGACCTTTTCAATCTCTCTAAAACACATCCTTTCTTTTTCCAGTGTGTGAGAGTAAGACTGGAAGGACGGGAAAAGTTGCTGGCTCTTTCAGGAACAGCAGCAGGTTTTGAAAGGATAAAACTGCTGCCATAAAAAAGGTCAATACAGCCTTCAAATCTCTGAATATTCCAGCTAAATCAATAAATGTGACATTCCTCTGGTTTATGTCTGACTCAGTGTGCAGCACTATGAGACCTTCCTTTGGGCAACATTTTCAGCCTCTTGAGCCATTATGGGAAAACATGAGATAGTTCTTGGAGTTGTCTCATAGAAAACTGGGCCGGGAGTCAGCTGATCAAGATCTTAATTTAGGCTTTTCCTCTGCTCTGCTTTGTGTTCATATGGATCATTTTCTTTCTATTCTTTTCCTCACCTCCTGAATCATGTCTGGTTTCACAGTCTCTGATTTACTCTGATTTACTTTCTTGGGCTGCTGTGGTGGATGCAGTGAACTGGCCAGGATATGCAGGTTTTGAGGTGGTACCAAGGTTACATCACTGACCAAACAAGAATAACTTGAGAGTACAATGCCCAAATCACACTGGAAAAAAATTCCCCCAAAACCCAGCCGAACAAACTCTGTCACATTCTGATTTTCACAATATCATGTCCCTGGTGGAGATTTTATGGGACTTATTTATGTCTTATTGGAGAGGGGAGATTTATGATAATTAGGTAAGAGAAATACTATTTGAATGTTTCTGCTGACTTGGAAACTGCTGCAAGTTTAAGCATGGCAGGTCCCCAGCCTTAAGGAGGACTTGGATTTAAAAGCGTATTCAGAAAGGTGCCCCCTTTATTTTGTTCAATCTGGGCACTGCATTGCATTAAATGTGTGTTTTATTAGTGACCTTTTTTTTTAATTGGCAAATAGGTTTCAAATAAGGAGATGTCTTCTGAGTGTTGATGGTGGATGCCAACCTCAGTTTGAAATAATTGCAAATTGAGAAAGAATGAGTTGTCTGTTTTGAACCACAAACTATTTAGAGGAAAAGTAGTAGTAACGTATTCAGTATTCGTTGCTGACCCCAAAACTTCACACAATCTGGTCAAGGTCTTCTTTACAGTGAGTTGAGTCAGGAAAAGTCTCCTTGGAGAGGAGTGGGAGGGGAGGTGGCATAAGGCAGAAGACACACAGGTCATGATGGGTTAAAACAAAGTGTTCAGGAGCATTTAAAGCAGTTCTTTTCTTATTTGATGTATGCAGTGATGCTCCTTGCAATCCACAATGTCATTCCCCAGTAAGCTGGGAGGTGAGGGAGAGGTTGGATAGAGTCACGGAGAGCATGGAGAGATGCCCATGGAAGTATTCACACAAAGCTCTTGCTGCAGTCCTTGTGCTTACCTGGCCTGCAAAGCCCTTGCAATCTTTCTCCATGAGCTTCTAGTTTTGTTCTTTTGCCTTAAATCTTCTCATCCAGCACACAAGGCTTGAGCTTAGGGGCCGAAATACCAGGCAGTGTGAGGAATGGAGTTCCTTGACCGAGGATTCGAACCATGCCTCTTTAGGGAGGAAGACTGAGCGTTAAAGTGCTGTCCCTCCACTGCAGCTTTACTGGAGCTGTGAATTCCCCTGCTCCAGAGTACCAGGCTTCATGGGATTCCAGACTCATCTGTTACAAAAAGCGAATGACCCTGATTTGAACTTCCTCCAAGCCTTCCCCTTGTTGCTCGAAAGCCTTTATTCCAGCCAACTGAGCAGCAGTTCAATCCCACCCCTTCTCCCTCAACCACCGCTTCAGTCTCTGGAAACTCTTGTGTATCATATTAGATACAAGTGTACATTCCATATCTTGAACCAAGCCTTGCTACTCCTGGTGTTTCTGGCAGGAGGAATTCTGGATCGGTGTGTGAAGGGTTGCCCAAGTTCTGCTGCTACTGAAGAAGGGATGCCCCAAGAGCTGCATTGTGAGCAAAGATTTCACAGCAAGCATGTGGAGTTTCCAGAGCCAGATGGCAAAGATTGCTCATCTCTGCAGGGTTTGCCTGGGACACAAAATAATGGAGGGATTCCTGTTAACTCCCTTAGATATAAATATTTAAGAGAAGAAATAGTGCTATTTCTCAGACTTCTCCCCCATCTTTTTGTGGTCATTGCCTTTGCTCCTGTTCTCATTTTGGGGGAGGTTTAATGGTTTTTGTGGCCCCAACAGTCGTTCATTCTGGCTCTTCCCATTACCCACTACTGTTGGTTTGGTCTTCGTTTATGTGAGTCAAGGAAGGGGCTACATTTTAACTGAGCAATGTTCCCATTTCCTTCACAGCTTCCCCCAAAGTATACTGGGACATGACCATCTTTCCTGAATGAGTATCTGGGTCTTTCCTCCCCCTTCTTTCTTTGGGAATCCTAACACTAGGCACTTCAATCAATCCCTTTTTAATCAGCATCAAACCCCATCAGTTCTACTGGAAATGGCTTTTGCATGAAGACATTACAGTGACAGGGTGGGAGTCTACTTAGACCTTTATTTTATTATGTCTTGCAAAATCTCTGATAACTGGAAAATGGAGAATCTCTCCATTGTGAAACTGCATAAATTCAGAACTTAATGAATTGCAATTAGTGGCATCATAATGGGCTCCATATGTTAGTAAGTCATTTAGGAAGAAATACAGTTGTTTGCCATTCTGCACAGCACTGACAAATTAGGATTCAAACCATACAGGCCTCTGTCTTTCACAGATCTCTTATACAATGTGTTCGTCAAGAATGTACTCATATGAAATGATGTACAAAGCAGGATGCGTGGAACTATCCTCTCTTGTTTCCATGTTGCCTCTTTGTATGTGAGGGAATCGAGGATGTGCATTCCTGGCTCTGTGTTGCAGGAGGTTCCAACCATCTTGAGGCTTGGATAAAGGAGTGCTCAGGCTATAGGTTACCTTCTATATTTCAGTACATCCTGCACTTGGAAAATAACTACTTCCCAGGGAGAGAAGTATTGTCTAATAGATCTGGTTGTCATGCCTGAAGGTGCTGTATAAATGACAAAAAGACATATGTTTGTATAATCTTCATTACTTTTAACACGGCTCAATATAATTTCACAAAATGTTTCATTTATTTTTATTTCAGAGATTGTGACAGTTAGGATTTTGAAGTACAAGTTGCCATCTGCAATCAATTTATGATCTCTCCCTAGTGCAATTGTGGAAAAAAAAAAAAAGAAGAGGGGAAAAAAAGAGAATTATTTGGAGTAAAAAGCATTGAAAAACAAGTAGAGTGGAGTAATAGCACATCTGTTTTCATAAGAAATCATGGAACCTGGACTTTTTTCAGTGTGGTATTTTACTACCACATGGCTTTAATCCTACATCTGGGCCTGTTGTTTTATGAAATATTTCCCACAGATGATGTCAATTATAATTTTTGTCCCGCTCGTCAATTTACGGACTTTTGGAATAAGACAAAATGAAACAACCAGAAAAAGAACAACTTATGTGGTCTACTCTCTGACAAAATTATAGCTGTGTGATACACTTCTAAAATCAATAACTCTGTTAATGATTAGCAGAAAACATTGCTTAGTTTATGAGCAGAGATGTGGCCCACACTCGCCAGATGTTTGGCTCCAAGTTGCATTCTTGTTTGCTGTGTATTTACCAGCAGATGTTCAGCAGTTTATTTAATACCTCTTGTATGAGCCAGTAGTAGGTCTAAGTCTGTGTGACATTTATAAGCCATCTGCCAGCAATACAGGTGGAATGCTTTTATGATTTCTCTCTTTTTTCCAGTGGTGATCTATCAGTGAAATCATGGATAAGTCTTTATGGATTTATATAGCTATTAGGAAATAGAATCCTTATCTTTGTAGGAAGACCCTAAAATGCATTCCTCAGTGGATGCCTTTTCATCTAGTCTTTAATTATAATTTTTATACTTAACTTGCAGTGCTGTATGAAAGATCTGATGAAGTTTTCTTCCTCAGAGATATTCGAGCTCTTTTTAAATGAAGCCCCTCATTCAGGTATGACTGTTCTGAAGGCTTATGCTTGTTGGAGTCAGAATCTTTTTTGAATTGGCCTTTGAAAGCAAAGTAAAGATCCAGCTTGTGTTCCTAGCTTTCCCAGAGGTGAGGAGTATTTGAGTTTAGGGTTTACAATGAACTAGACTCAAATTGTTTCAATGCAAGGGCATGCACAAATTCCAGTGCTGGTTTTAGTTGGAAATGCTCACGGGGTCTGATCCAAATCCTATTGAATCTTGCTGACCTCAGTGGGCTTTGGATCAGGTCCATGGAAAAATGTTTCTATGAAAAGAATGCATTTACTGTGGCCCTGATTCAGCAAGGTATTTGAGCATGCACACAGTGTTTCAGCATGTGCGTGGTCCTGCTGGCACACACGTGGTTATTGTTACCAAAGGCTCGTGTTGCTGCTTGAATGGCCATCAAGAACCTCCACTGTGTCCAGCTTGGGTTAAGATTCTTTTCCCTGGTAGGAGCAGGGGTCAAGAGGTTTAGTCCCCAAGCTCTGCAGAGCTTTGGAAATCTGCTCCCTGTAAGGGAAATCCATGCAAAATCTTGTATTCCTGGCTCGAGGCTACCCTGACTGGTTCTCCAGAAGCCTAGCTGGAGTAGTTAATAGGATATTTTCTTGCTTTTAAGGGCATGTTGGATCAAATTATACTTCAAGAAATCCCCTGAGACTGATGGTCAAAGAAGTACAGCTGGGCAACTGCAGATATAAAAGATAACCAAGGCTAAAGCCACCAATAAACTGCAGAATCCTACCTCAAATTATATCAGCACATGAATTTAATTTCTAGATTGTTCATTAATATCATTTGGATACGTACATGCTCCTCCTGAGTGTTTGCCACAGTATCTAAACTGGTACATAAGGAACTACTTTGGTAGTGAGTTAAAAAAATGTTTATTGCTCTATTAGAGGAAGAAATATCAGAAGTAGAGGAGTATTATGGGCAACAGGCAGAAATAGAGTAGCCATTCCAAAGTATATGGTAATTAGAACAGTCAGTGAAGTTACCACTGGCTATATTCTGGCTGTGGGAGGTGTTGCAGTGTTGTCTGGACTTGGTTCCTTTCCTTGTCTTTACCCCGTTTGTGCCAGCCCCGCTCAACCCTAAATCAGTCTGGTTGGAAATTCAAGTGTTCCTTTTCAATAAATAGTCTAAGGTTAGTAGAAACCATCTGCTGGAGGTGGGAAGAGTGTGATCTGTGAGAATAACGCTGAGATATTTCTTTACTTGTTCTGGTTGAAAGTGCCGGCTATGTCAGTTAATTAGTTTCCACTATAGTGAACACACAAACTTTATGGAGCTTCCAACCTCTGGTCTCAGTTCAGCTCTGTGACAAGTGTGACCTCTGGAAGTATAGAAGGGTTTATAGCAGCAGTGCTTTTGTCTCTCTGTGCTGCACCAAGACTTGCCAGAGAGCCTGGTTGTGTTCCTTCACGAGAAAGGATTCACTGTACTAATTCTCAGGGAGACTCTCAAAAACGAGCCTAAGCCTAAGCATGGGGCTTCTAGATCTCAGTTCATTGAGCTGTCACAGCTGGATCTAAGGTGCCTTGAGCATCCTGTAGAGGTTTACATGTGAAAGGATGCTGGGATGGTTCTGGTTTGTTGATATGCAGAATGAGATCTAGTGACTGGTCAAAGTCAGACAGCTTCAGCCTGGGGTGAGAGGGAAGTTTCATAACCATGATGTAACTCAGTCCTGGAACAAATTAAAAAAAGAAAAAAAGAATTTAAAAATTATTTTATCAGCACTTAAGGTCCTCAGAGTGAGATTGAGGACTTGATTCCGTTTCTTGCAGACAAAAAATCTCCAAAGTGCTTAAAAGCCGAGGTCTCAGAGAGATCTGACTGAGGCGTTTCTGCAATAGTGGTGCAGGTACTCGTGTCCTTCTGGAGGAGCCAGCAGAGGAGATCCCACCCATCTGCCTGTGCAGCACCCAAAATAGCCCTAAATATCATGCAGCGGAAGCAAACTCAACGTGTCTGTCTGAAGAATACTGGTGCTGTAATCTGGCTGCAGAGAAAAACTATTTGGGATGCGGTGTTATCCATTCCCTTCTTGGGGAGAACAGGAAGAGCCGTACTGGTTTCAGTGCGTTCCTAACCCTTTTTAAATGGAATGCTGTAACCAAATCTCATGTTTCAGGGTTTCAGCCTGCAGGACTTGGGAAGGATTTATTGTTTGCTTTCCTCTGAGGCACCAGATTTTTCCCAGCTGGAGACATGACACTGGAGGTAGGCCAGTGCTTGGACGTGGTACTTGAAATCCTCTTTTTGCAGAGGACTGGCTGGTCAAACTGATTTGATTAGCAGATTCTGGAAGAAATTTTGTTCTGCATCGCTTGGTAAGGCCCAGAACCAGGACAAGGCCTTTTGGTTGGAAAGGCAAAGCAGAGAAAGCCCTGTGAGGTGGCGACTCGAAGGGAAAGAGCTGAGCCTGCGGACAAAAGGTCTCGGTGGTAGATGGGACTTCAAAGAGAGATGCTCAAATCCATCCAAACTGGGAGTTCAGTAAGGTGTCTGCCAGCTCTCTCCCCTCTCTGCCCCTGGCAAGGGAGCGGGGTTGGGCTTCACTTAGAGTCCAAGGAATGGTTTTGTCACACTAAAATCAAGAACTCACCAAGGGCATTTCCCTTGCAGAGCCTTGCAGCCCTTGGATGGCCAAGGTTATACTGCCTGGTTTTCCTGCTGCTCCATAAATGCTTGTTCCCCTTCCTTCTCTGGGGATCACACCTCTTGGGGCTTGCCAGGCAGTGGTGTGAAGAAGCAAGGGTCTCTTCAAAGGTGTGAATTCATCCTTTACATCCAAAAGCAACCCCAGGATGCTCTGAGTTCAGCTGACAACTTTGTGTGCCACAAAGTAAGGCCAGGCTGGTGTTTCCTTGACTCAAAAAGCCATTTAGTCACTAACTCTCAAAGGCACTGACTCAGTGCCTTGTGAGATGCCTCTTACCAGCCCAGATTGCTGTCAAAGCCTGCAGGAATGGGGTGTTCATTTCAAAACCCCACAGAAATGGAGCACCCAAGTCTTCCTTCTAGAAAGCTTTGGGGGTCTGGCTGCTAACTGCACTTAAGCTGTATGGGAATCTGGAATAATGCTCAACAGCAGGATCTGTTCAACCACCTGAAACAAAATAGCTGTCCTGAAACTGCCTGTTGACAGAAATCACAGGTTTTCAATTAAGCTTACCTTGAAAAAGGGCTTGCTTTCCAGGGAAACCTTTTTCTTGAGACCTTTCTTGAAAACCAAAATGTTTCCATCTGTATAATCTGAAAGGGTAGTGTGGGAATTTGCTGGTATTCTTCAGCCTCAGATCCTCATTTGCTTCTCTAGTGTGTGTCCCACCAGGAATTAGGAAATACAACTTCAGTGATGCAGCAGCTTTCATCTGGAAAGAGGGAAATCAGCTGTATCATGGGGCATAAAGGGAAATGAGAGCATGAGATCTGGAATTCCATCTCCCAGGACACCATGCAGTAGCATTTCCTAATGGAAATATTTTGGGTTTTGGTTGAAATATTTTGGTATTTGAGTTTCAGCCAAAAAATTGAAATTTTTCCTTTGAAAAATTGAGATGAAAACTATTATGTATTTCCATTGAAGTTTTGCCCAGGAAAAATCAAGCACTTTCCAACCAGCTCTACAGAAGATCACATTTTTTTGACCATTTAAGCAGCTGTTAGAGTATTAAGATGGATGCTAAAGGCAAGAAAAATAATTGCAAAGGCAGTCCATCAAAAAACAATGAGGGCCAAATTTTTTTAGAGCAGCGCTTCAGCTGTGGCAGTGAATTGTGTGAATAAATGTGCCTCTTAAGGATGAAATTGTGCAGGAGAGGTTATGAAGGCTTGTCTGCTTTTTCTATTCTGTATATGCTACTGTTTTTCCTTGGTCTGTGTCAAGGTACATGCAACACTTCAGTGAAACCTGGGTTTGGAAAATGCTGATGGGAATGTGGGCTGTCTTCTGGAGTACTTCCTCCATGCCTCCTGCCTCTTACCAGTGCCAGCTACAGGAAAGAGGAGATCAGGGGATTAAACTCTGACAGCACACTTGCAATTTTTACTTTATCAGGAGATGTATCTGGCTGTTTGGAATATCCACAGATTGGCATGGCTGTTGTTTTTCTCTGTGGGTGCTTTGTAGCTTTGAGTGCCAGTCAAATACATGTTGGAATAGGTAAGTGGAATAAAGCCTAAATACAAGCATCCCTCCCTGCTTTGCTGTTTGAGTCAATCAATTACTAACAGAAGGGCACTCAGTGATGAGAGTGAGTGACCCAGCCAGGACTTACACAGGGTACAGAAGTTATACAGTGATCCCTCCACTATGGTTTGAGTTGCTCAGTGATTCCCTCTGCTCTCTGCTCAGGTGTGAGCCAAGCCAGTGGTGCCTTTGTGTCACTGCTCTGATGGACCACTCGGGTGTGCTTCACACACCAACAGCTCACACTCCCCAGGAGCAGAGCTTCTGCTGGGGCAAGAGTAGAAGGTGCAGGAAAAGGTGACCAAAAAGAGGATTCTTTGAGGGGAAAAGGTTTATGAAGAGCTTATCTTTGTGGGATATTTGAGTGGTATTATATAACTTGTGCAGATACAAATCCTTGTGCGAGTGGCTTCATTCCAGAGTAAGTCTTTCTCTACTCAAGGCATATCCCCAGCATACAAGGAAACCCACTTATTTTTCAAAGCTTTAATGATCTATTATGGCCATGCCATTGATAATTACAGTCTCTGCAATTCCTGACACAAGGTCAAAGCTATCCTTAAGACATCCTGGCCACAAAGCCTGTTGCAAGGATAGTCCTTTTGAAGACAGTTGTTGTGGTGGGTTTTTCTACCTGACATATCAACAGCAGTTCATCCTGAGTGAACTGCTGCTCAGGAAAAAGAAATTGTGTCCATCCATGTGTGCAAAGGCACAAATGTGATCTGGCCACTCCCTGCACTGTGACATCTACCCCTGAGAAAGAGACTAAATCTGTTTTTACGTGGCAGAAGGATTCTTGCCTTTGGTTTTAAATATTTCCTTCATGTGGTATAGAACCATCACCAGGTAGGTAGAAAAGCTCCGAGATTCCACTAAAGGGTTAAAATAGCTACCTGTGTGCTAGAGCCATGTTAAATCACCAGCTCTATCCCAAGCTCAAATCAAATCATTTGCAGTGATTTACCCTCTAAAGGATCCCAGTTTGCTGTCTGCTTCACCAAACATCTTAGATGATCTCTTTTTTTAACTGCTGCAAGTGGATGTCAGGTATATCCTAACAACCTGTGCTGTGGATTTGCTGTAGGAATTCAGCAGATATTACAAATAGTATTATATTATTTGTGGCTTGTAAACTCATTTCCTGCCTGGACTTGAAATCACAGAATGGTTTGGGCTGGAACAGACATTAGAAACTATTTTTTCCCAACTGCCCTGCTGTGGGCAGGGAGACCTTTCACTAGCCCAGGTTGCTCAAAGTCCTATCCAACTCGGCCTTGAACACTGCCAGGGATGGGGCATCCACATTTTATCTGTGTAATCTGTTCCAGTGCCTCACCACCCTCACAGTAAAGAATTTCTTCCTGTTACCTAATCTAAATCTGCCCAATGTCAGTTTGAATCCATCCCCCCTTGTCCCATCATTCCAGGCCCTTGTGAAAAGTCCCTCTCCTGCTCTCTTGTAGCCCCCTTTGGGTACTGGCAGGTGCTGGAAGGTCTCCCCAGAACCTTTTCTTGTCTGGGCTGAACAACCCCAACTCTTTCAGCCTTTCCTTACAGGAGAGGGATGCTAGGTTGTTTTATTATTTTGTGCTTTTTTTCCTTAGAAAAGTGACTTACTGGGCACAGCTAGTTGCAGTTGGTGGTAGAGTTCTTGCAAAGGAGAAAGGTCCTGGAGATAATCTGAGTAACAGCATCAGACTTATCCTCTGATCATTTAGGAATGGCACTGAACATGTGAGTGTTTGTAACCCCAGCATTTGAGCCCCATTTCAAACGCAGCTTCTCCATCACTGCTGTGCCTTCAAAGCCTGGAACACATGAGAGTCACTGATGGTGATATGTGATATTGCAAGTGAACTTCTGCTACTATGAGTGACTCAGTGCCACAGAGCAGAGAGTTTTTATTGAAAACGCTTTACTACTAAGTGCGGGCACTGCTCCAGATGCCTCTGAGACATTATTTAGACAGAACTCATCATTCACCTCTTGGAATTAATTTGTGGATGAAAATTTAATTATAGCAATGCGTTTGTAACTTTTTGTTCTTTTCCCATTAGGACATGAGGAAAATGTAGAGTCGGTAATAACTGGATGCCACAGCTTTACCCGGATCATAGCTCCTCTGGGACACAGCTTTGTGCTTCCAAACCAGAGTGCAGCATTGCTGTGTTCATATCTGCATATAGATACACAACAGTGTGAACCGTGGCAGCCTGAGCAAGCTTTGGTGGCTTCAATGCTGTCTGTGACCTTCCTTCTGCTCTGATTGCCTTGTTGCTACTTAGTATCACTAAAAGTGCCTTTTGCTTTTAGTGTCTTTCGGCTCCTCCTCACTAACCATGATCAAGCAGCTTCTGTCTGCCCTTGTTGCCTTCCCTGCACACTGCGTTCTTCGGAAAGGTACAGCAGATGTTACAAAAGATATCAGGATGCCTGAAATCCCCCACTGGGTAATCTTACATCAGAATTTTGGGGGGACAAGAAGCCTCTTCATCATCCCCTTCCAAGTTTAGGGTTTAGCAAACTGCATCTGTGGTTCTTACCATTTTCCTTGCTGTTTTATCCAGTCTTCCAGCAATTTACCCTGTTTACTCTGTTCCTGAACAGACTTTCTTTTCCCCTGCTTGCTATTCCTGAATACATTTGATGTTAATTTTCCAGTCATATGAGTTATTCCATTATATGTTATGCCAACTAACCTGTAATTTTGATTATGTATTGATGCTTTCAGTTCCTCCTTTTCATTTCCCATACAACTTGCCTGAACGTGCATACATCAGCAAATCGACCCTCCATTTCCCTTCTGTCCCTTGTCTAACCCTGTTATCACTACCCACATTCCCTTCCCGAGGGTTAGGCTTTTTTCCAGGTCACCATGTTCTCCCTGGTTGCCCTGACATTACTTCAGCAGTCAGGCATACAGACACAACCCCAATGCAGGCAATCTCTTCTCAGAAATACTCAGTAAACTCATTCTGTCTGATAGTTCTTTCCACCCACTGAAGAGTCTGAGAAAGAAAATGGAATTGAGGAATGAGTCAGAGAGTTTAAGAAAAATCATTGGGGTGGGTGGGAAAGTCTAGTTCTGTGTTAACCACTGTTTGTGATTTGTTGGGGAGCTGCTGTGTTTAGGCTGAGTTATTGGAGTGCCATAGTGAGAGTCCCATTGCCTCTGTCAAGCAGGTCTAGGAGGTTTTATGGTCTGTCTTGCTCCAAAATTATTGCAAGTGACATAGAACCCCTTGAAATGGAGCATTTGCTGGAGGAGCAGCACTAATGACATGGGTGGTCTGGGGATTACTAAAGTGACTTAGAGTCATTTTAATTTTCCCTTTTATGTCTACCTGTGTGGCCCTACAGGAAGGAGAATAATGAGGGAAGCACTCATTAAATGTGGAAAAGGGATCTAGTTACCCATTTTCAGGTGTGTCGACATGCGTAGATCCTGTATGGAAAAGTCAATGTATAAATGAAGGGGAAAATATGTTAAATGTGAAAGTTTGAAATTCTGCAAGCTTTGCACCTGCCTTGCAATGTGACACGTGACAGGCAAAGAGGGGAAAATTGGCTGAATTATGCCAGTAAAACACTTAAAACCTAAAATAGTAGCGAGAATTTTCATACAGCAACAATCCTTGTAGCAGGCCCAAGGGGTTTTCTAACTGCTGGGGGAATGGGGCCTTTCAAAGCAAGGGGTTTCCATGCATCAGACACGTGCATGGCCTCTGTTACTGCGCTGGAGAAACTCGGGATAGCGTTGCTGACATTCCTGCACAGGCATCTTGGTGTGGGAGTGCCAGTGCCTTGCTTTCCCTGCTGCCATGTGCTCTGGGAGCAGGGATGTGGCTTGTCTGAGCTGAGCAATGCAGGTGTTTGCAGGTGTCAGGAGCTCCTTGCTCAGCTGAGGCACCACCCTGCCCCATTCCCCACCCTCCTGCTCCCTGTGTGCCCAGGCTGGATGTGGGGCTGGATTGCTCACAGTGGCCTGTGTGCTGCCTGATTCAACAGCCCCTCTGATGCCTCCTCCAGCCACCTAGAAACAGAGACTAGACAAGAGTAAGGGAATAAAGATAGGTATTTATTTGAAGGGCCTTCAAGGTACACCCTGGGGGAGCCAGAGGCTGCTTCCAAAATTGGACCCCAAGATGGACGACAGGTCACGAGTTCTTCACACTTTTATAGGTTTGGACCATTTGCATATCAGGGTTAATTCTCCAATTAAAGCCCCAGTTTAGCGATGTAACTCCCCTCAGCTTGCCCCCCTTAGAATCTTTAGTTTACACATTTTGGGCTAAAAACAGCCTGGTTGTCCTTGAAGGCAAAGCCTGGAGAGGCTTTGTTATGCCTACCCAGTACGAGAGAGCAGGAATTACAGGCTACAAGGAACTTCAGAGTTACACTCTAAGCAGTACAGGATTTAAAAATATAAAAGTTAAAACCTAAGGCATCACCTCCAAAGCTGGCACTGTCACCCACGTGCCCTTCCTTCATGCTGGGACCTCAAAGGGAAGATATAAGGTAATTTTCAAGTCATGGCTGGTAACAAATGTGTAGCATCTCCCCTGTGATACCTATATCAATCCATATACAACTTTTCCCACATTTTTCATGTAGTTTTCACTGCAAGAATATTAATATAGCTATGTTTTATGAGTCCACCTGCACCATCTGTCCCTTTCAAAGCTCCTATTTACCCCAGTGGTGCAGGATCAGGCACCCTCTGTGAAGACTAGGCTGGCTCCAGTTTCTATTACATGGCTCTCTCTGCATGGAAATGCAGCAGCAGGTAACACAATAAGCAAACACATGGTAGGAAAATTGTCCAGTGCACAAAAGAGATCCTGGATGACATTAAACAAATGGCCCAAAGTAGCTTTAGAAATGGTTTCATGCATCTCAGGCTGTTAGCTGGTTTATGTTTCCTGTCTGGAATGAAGAGAGAGACAGGGCAAAAGAGTCAGGCCTTGTTTATGCTCATGTGTTTATTGTATCAGAGACATTTAAGTAGGAGGATATGACAAGTTTTCAAGGGGACAAGGTATGACTCAAATCCAGGTGCAGCTTATTTTCCATGAAATGCATCACTTGCCTATTAGACATAGATTTACCGGCGGCCAAAACAAATCTTGGCAAACTTGGCATTCTTCTTACCATAAATGAATGGCATCCCAGCTTGTTATTGTTATTGTACAAATATAGCAGGTGTTGCTGATTTCTGCTTGATAACCTGCTGTTTAAAGGGAATTATTTAACTTTTACGTACAGATAAGTGAGCTGCTAAACCAAATTCATCCCAGGTGTAACTGCAGCCATTTTTTTTTTGGTTCCTAAACTAGATTCTTATCCTAAATATTATTTATTAGAACGGGACAGATGTTACTGTGTTCTTCCTAAAATAATGGGTTTTGAGGTGTGTTTGCTTCAAGGGGTTAAGGCTTTTTTTTCTTTTTTTCTTTATTCCTTCTCCAGTCCATGTCATGCCTCCTATTCATCCATCTGTCAGAACTTCACATTCTTTGAAAAATAGACATTGTGCTGTGGACATGCCAGGAATCTAGGACACGAATGGGATTTCAGCCTGGAAATGCTCCTGTACTGTCTAAGGTAAAAGAAAGCTTCTTGGAAGAACTTAAAGGAATTAATTTGGATCATAAATATGTTTTAGAAATCAGTGTCCATTGAGAGATTAGATTAACATGGATTGTTTTAAGAAGCACCCAAGCTAAGGTAATGTTGTAAAACCTAAGCCAATGAAGAGCTGTCTATAGACCTTACTGGTTTTTAAATTTTTTTGGTGGGTGGTGGGGAAATGAAACAAACTGGTAAATAAATCCAAGGGAATGGTATTTCCAGGTAGCCTGCCAGCACTGGGTGCTGCATGCAACACAGCAGATAAGATCTTCTACACCGTTTAAAGATATTTGAACACTCCCAACATTTTTGCATGTTTCCAAAGAGAGAAATACCACAGACCTGAGGTTACGGGTGTCTGTGCTGGGTTTGATGGGAGGGAACAGCTTCATGCAGCCACCCCATGGCACTGAATCATTATTTCCAGAAATGCTGCCTCCTGAGTGAGTCAGTAATTTGGGGGATATCCACAAGTCCATGCCTGTAGGTGGGTATATAAGTACCCACTCACATCCAGTGTAAATAGAACTGCCTGAGCTACTGTGCAGTGACCCTTCAGGAGCTTAAGAGTTAATGTTGACTCAGTGGGCCTTTGGTTATGCTATAAACTGCTCCCCAATTACTCTGTGGATGGGGACAGCTTGCCTAACTTACCCTTTTATAATCTGGATTCTGGTAATGGTTTTACAATTATTTCAAGCTCCATCTCTGACATGATTCATCAAAACAGTGTGCAGTAGAGGCCCACTTGGTGTTCCTGGCTTTTGTATCTCTTGGTTTGATTCTGACTGATCACTGGTCTTTCCCATAAAAGAGTTCTGGGAGGGTTTTTTTTCCCAGAAAAAGATGAAAGTGGAAGGGACATGTCTCTCAGTGCAGCTTTGTGAATGAAGTTATGCCAGTTCTGCTGGCTGCTAAATCAATTGTATTGTTGTATGGGCTTTAAAATATATACAGCATAAGGGAGACCTGCACTGTTTGTTTTTAAGGGTTATTTGTTGCTGTAGACTTCAGCTGGTATGGTGGCCTCTCATACTTAATGCTACCTTTTTATTAAATTGAGACTGGTTCCTGGACTCCAGAGCTTCACAAACAGCAGCCAAGAGAGACTCTGTTGAAAAGCACTGTAAGCCTCAGTTTAGAAATACACAGAAGTCTTAGAACACAAAGCAAGTGTCCAATAGGTGACAGAGAGAAACTGGCAGAAGGAGGAACTATCTGATTTTAGAAATGAGAGAAAAGTCAGCCATTTATTTTAAGCATGAAACCTCTGACAATTTATGCTCTGAGTCAGTAGTTTGACACTTACTGATAAAACATTATTTCTCTGGTGAACTTCTAATAGGCTAACAAAAAGAGCCTTGAGGCAAATATATCCAGCCATGCTGGATATGCAAACATAAAGCCAGTCAATGAAGCAGAAAACCTTCATTTATTTATTTAAATGTATCGCTTTGGTGGCATTTCTTGGGGGTTTTGCATGTGTTTCTTATTTATTTTCATTTATCCCCGAGCAGCCCACAGTAGACCTGATCCTAAGACCTTGGTTTCATTCGGGGGTTTGTTGCATTGTCCTGCATTTACTGGTGCAGCATTTGAGTGCTTCCTATACTGTCAGTGATATCTATAGGATCTCTTCAGGGGAATGATGTGTGGCTTTGAATTCCACTATGTGCCAAGTGACTAACCAGGACTTTAAAACTTGTCTCGAATCTCTAACTTACCCCACTGCGTTCCTTATATCATTTAATCCCCTTAGGACAGTGAGGAGTGAAGGAGAAGGTATTTGGATGGTGGCTCTGTTCCCTTAGCTCGTTTTTGGTGTGCCCTCTCAGAACAGAAATTCAAACTCTGTAATTGGACTGGGAGATGTTTGTGTTCCTGTAGGGATCTTAAGCTGCTCCCAGATGGGAGCTTCCCACCCAGAGGCAGCTCTGGAAGTGACATTTGTAGCTTTTCAGAAGAGCTGCTTCCAGGCCCAGACACCCAACAAACTCAGCTTGAATTGAAGCATAACCAAATGGGTTGGGTGTCACTATGAAATGGCCTGACAATTCAGTTCTGGCAAAGCTCTTTTCTTCTCCTGTGTGACTGATTTGTCTGTTTCCCCCTACTTTCCTTGCCAATTTATAATGGCTTCACAAATATCTTTCCTTTTGTTGCTCCCTACTGTGAAGTCAATTAAATTCGTCCCAACTCTTCTTCTTTCTCCTGGCCAGCGTTTTTCCCTGAGTTTCCTTTCATGGGTGATATCCCCACCCCCTTATCTAAAGACTGAACTATCGAGGCTGATCTCAGATGCTCTGCTAACTTGGTAAATGCAGGTGTAGAAACTAAAGCCATCTCTCTCTCTGCTGGGTCATTCTTTGAGGTCTACAATTCCCTTGGAGACAGCTGTTGTCCTCTTCTGTGCCTTTAATCCAGTTGCTTCTTGCTTTGGGAGCTGCCTTTGTCAGACAGGACTCTTGGGGTTTTTTTTTGCATGAACTCAGTGTTCATGTTGCAAAATATGTTTCCATGAGACAGACCGTGCAGCTGGCAAATAATAGCTGAGTCCAGCCGGGAGGAAACCCGTTTGTCACCGTTTCATCATCAGTCCCCATTGTGTTGCCATCAGACAGCCCCATTCATCAAGACAAGTTCCAAAGTGCTGGTGTTTACCAGGGACACTGCACAAATCCCATCTCTGTAGATGTTAAGTCCTCCCTCTGTGGTTTCTAGCATTGTTCTTTATTTCTGTGTACAAGGATGTCTAAAAAGACTACCTGAGGTCAGCAGCCTGTTTGCAGGTGATGTTTGATCCCTGAATGGATTGCTGGCAACAGGGGAAGAACCTGGGACCTTTTCCTGACAGCCTGTTCAGCCTAAGTGGGAATAGCTGGCTTTTATTTGCTGACATGAAATAGAATGTGAGCTTGCAAGTGCCATCCTCTACGTGTTGCCCACCACACCTGCCAAATACCTTGTGCTGAGAGGAGCTGGTCTTCGTGGCTCCTGTAACCTTTGTGGAAACATGTGGAGAAAAGTGTGAAAAGAGGAAAAGATGTCTTTGTGCTTATGAGGGTGACAGCAGAGCTGGGACTGGACCCTAAGTCCTTCTCTTCAGTCCTGTCAGCTCCTGAAGGCTTTCTTCTGAAGCTGAGTTCTTACTTGCCAATGGCCTGATATCTCCAGAAGATGGATTCTCTGAAGGCCAGGAGGATCTTTTGTGGTCATTCAGACAACCTGCAGAGCCCAGAGCATAGGAGTGGATCCTGCAGTCAAGGACAGAGCACTCAGGATCAGGTGGCTGTGGAGACCCAGTGGCTAATGCCAAGTGTGAGCTCAGGAGGGCTGGTGGGTACTGCAGTGTCTGTCCCACCACCCTGAGGAGCTGGCCCTGCAGCCAGGGCAGGGCTTGGCACTGGGTTGTGAACAGAAGTGGTTTTCTTGGCACCAGGTGAGTTTTTGCTCTCGCAAGCTTTGCTTGTTTTGGTTTGAGGCTTTTTCAGCCGGCTTTCTACCATTTCCAGGGTAGCAATCAGAAGTTGCCTGCCATGGAGGGGCTCAAAAACTCTGAGAACTGGTTGAAAAAAAATTTTACTAAGATGGCAACAGTGGGCATAGAAGAAAGATAGGGCATTAAAAAATTAGGTAAGACATTTGAAGGCTTTCAATTTTGGGTGGCCTGAAGAATGCAGGTAGAAGAGAGAGGCTGGAGAGTCCATATACAAAGCCAGAATGTGCTGAGATGGGAGGGTTTGTTTGGATATTGAAGCAAGGACTGGTGAAAGATGGAGGGTTATTTGGGACCACTGCTGTGGGGACTGTGTCTTGGAGGCACTGA
The DNA here is from genome assembly GCA_013398115.1 of Falcunculus frontatus. Classification (NCBI taxonomy): domain Eukaryota; kingdom Metazoa; phylum Chordata; class Aves; order Passeriformes; genus Falcunculus; species Falcunculus frontatus. The sequence continues at coordinate 390,162 of VZRV01007685.1, forward strand.
ATTAAGGGGTTTCTGGCCAGGGTGTTTAGTGGGGTTGTGTTCCTAACAGTAAGCAAGCGGATGCTGTTAATCAGAACAATATGGAGCAGGCAAGTGCCCTTCATACTGGGGGGGGGACATTTTTCCTTTCCTTCCCTTCCCCCCTCTCCTCTCCCTCCCCAGCATGGATATCATGTGCTATAGGGGGGCTTGGTGGTTTGCAATCAGTGAGGATAGGTTGCATTAATTAGGAAACCTGCAAAGAAGTGTTCTGCATCCCCCAGAAATCACGGAAAGGGTTAGTGCTCCACCAGGAAGCCCACAGCACCGCAGTGGACCACAATTAAGACTTTAAAATATGTAACAGCATTTTTATGACATCAAAGTACTGTTGCTGCACAAGGCAGTGTTTACGAAAAGCTCCCTGCTCTTCACCCTACAATCATGATGTACATATTGGCAATAAGGAAGTCAGCAATAGCTATTTACTGCTCTCCTGCAGCTGTGGACTTATAACTTAGGTCCCTAATTAAGTAGAAGCAGGGCTAACCACGAAGCACACCACAGTGCCTTAAAATGGCTTTCATACTGCGGAAATCTGGTGTTTGGTTACTCCAGAGAGTGGGTTTTTTTCCCCTTGAAAACTATATTTGCACATTCAGAAATAATTATCTGGAGATTAAAAAAAGAAAAGCTGTCTTGATGCACCGGGAGATCTAAAGAGCTTTTCATGGAAAGCATTTAAAATTTAAAAAAAAAAAAAAAAAATCCGGCTCTATATGGGAGATATTGACACCAGCCCCATCTTTGTCATCAAATGTGAGTGATTGTTAGCAAAGAAACTGGTCATGCTGCACAAAGGAGATCACAGTGTGTGTGTAAATCTGCATAACCTAATTGACTATCTTGGGAACGTGATCTTCAGCTGTAAAACCCTGCTTTTGACAAAACAATAAAGTTAAAAAGGAATGTCCCATCATTATGTTCCTTAAATGTCACAGGAACTGCAGTAAGTGCATCTTGGCAGAGGCAAGCCTACATCATTAGTTCCTCTCCTGGTTGCTTTCAGGTTTTTTGTTCCACATGGCCTGACTTGACAGGACAACAAATAGGCCTTTGCATCTGTACACATTTATTAGTGGATTTTATCGTTGGACATCAAGGAAATTGAGTCTCATCTAAAGGTTTATGACTGTACACATCTGTGGATTTTACTACCCTTCCTTTCAAACAAACAAACAACAGCAGCAGAAAATTATTTTTGGAAAGTATAGTTTAAGATTTAATAATCATTTGATGTTCTGAGAAGTCCTTGGCTGTTTGTCCAAGTATTTGCTGAATGTTTGTTGAGAGCTTTAGTTATTGGGAGGGGGGGGTGGGTGGGGAGCTGGGGGTGGGGGGCAGGCGTGCTTCTGCCTTGCATGAAAAGGTGATTTTGTGTAATCACAGCCTCCTTCTGCTCCCAGCATGGCTGGATTTTGTTGGATCCTGTCTCGAGATGACTTATCATTGGGAATAAGCCCTTTGTACACACAGCAATCCTGTCTCGAACTGATAACGTGCAGAGGAATCCTGGGGGTCAGACCAGGGCACAGCACTGCCCTGTGCTGCTTTTGCTCTGCTTGTTAATAAGTGAGGTTTCAATTCAGCTGATTGGTAAAAGAGAGCCTGAAATCTAAGCTAAAGCAAGGCCTGCACAGTCTGCAAGCCCTGCTCACTTAAATTCCCCATGAAATTAGTGGGATAAAGGATTTGTTCAAGATTTTCTTGAAGTGTTGCACAGTTCCTTCACACCTGACCATAGTCTGAGCCGTCACATTTGAAGAGAATAATATAAAAAATCAGAACCCTGAAGGAGATTTTGGAAGCAGCAGCTGGGTGTAAAATGAAACAGTGCATGCCTAAGATTAGAAAGGGGCTTAGACAATAATTTTGAGAGAATTGTTTTTTCTTACTCCTGTGTTTATGCACAAACTAAAAATGACAGCTTATGTGCCAACACTCTGGAATATTTCACTGAAAATAATTTGAGGTTCATGCCTCCTAGTGTGTTTCATTGGAAGGGGACCATCCAAGGTAAAACTGAGGTCTTGAGTTAATGGAGCTTGTTTTGATGGATTGCACTTTGTTCATGAGTATTTTAATAACTCACATAAGGGAGAACTGGAAGCTGATCTTTAAATTCGCCTTTTCAGCCTGGGGAGCTGGGTGGAGGAGGATTTTTCCCTAGCAGGAGAGTCTTACTATCAGTCTTAGGATGTTGTTTCACAGGAGCATCTTCAACCTACTTTATTTCAATCTTCAACCTACTTTATTTCAACCTGAAGTGTTTCAGGTGAGATTAAGTTTTTAGATGGAGAGCCTGACTGGTACTGAAAAGATGGTGCTTGTTATTCATTGTTTCATAGGGAGGGAATAGGGCTCTCAGCTGACCTTACAGGTTGATTTTTCTCTGTTCACTGATCTATTCACTTTAAGGGACACTTAAACACAACAGCTCTTGGAGTAAGTAGAGAAAGAGATGGAATACTAGGATACTTGGCTCTTCCCTGAAGAGAGAACTCTCCTCCCTCGCTGTGTGCTCATGGTGGCTCTGTTTGGAGCCCACTTGAGGACAAAAGTCATGCTGAACTGCCCAAAGGTGGTGACAGAGCCTGGAGCAGGACCAGGGCCTCCATACGGATCTCCCAACTCCCCATGCTCTGGTCTGACCTCAAGGCCAGATTGCATTGTCAGTGTCCTGTTTAAATGGTGGCATCTGGAGAAAGAGAGAGCTGCACGTAGGACTAAAATAATAGAATCATCCTAGAGGAACTGATAGCTAAACTCTTTATTGGGCCCAGCAAGGAGTGACACCAAAAACAAGTCTTCAGGACAGAGGATGGAGCACCGCCTGTGCCTTTTGTTGAGCTCCCACAGCCAGCCCATTTAGCAGTTATGTGAAGGCAAAGTTTAAGAAACGTCGCTTGCTGGGAAGAATGAATAAATGTATGTTTTCCCTATACCACATAGTGCAAGTGAAACTGCCACTGGGGTGAAGAAAGCCTGTGGCAGTCCCTCTTCTCAGTCGTTTGTAAACCTTGGAATGAGTTCCCAATGAAATTGTTACTCCCCTCTGCAGTGGGCTACTTCTTGGCCAGCTCTAAGAAGCCCCAGAAATATTGCACCCATATGCGCCTTTTTTTTTTCACATTCTCATTAAGTTTATAAAACCCACAAATTTAGACCATCTGTCCTATAAATGTTTCTAAACTACAGCAAGATGAAAAAGCTGTTCTAGCTTTTTGATATAAGCGGTCAGCAAACCAAACACAAAACCAGAGCAAAGCAAATATTTTCTTGTCATACATGCTTCCCAACCGTGACGGATGAACTGTTATTTTTGATGTGTGTTTGGATCCAAATTTTGGAGAGAAATGCCTCCTAGATATGTGCACTTAGCACCAAACCAGCTTGATATGAAGAATTCTTGTTGGGGAGGGGGAAACAGAGGGAAAGTTGCACCACATGCTGCCCATGGATCATATTAAAGAAGCTGTTTCTTCAATTATTCATCTTCCAACTGCCCTGCTGACTGCTTTAACAAAGCCATCCCAAGCATGGACTATGTCAGCCCATTCTCAGGGTAAGGTGTGCATGCTTCTATTCTACCCACCTGTATCTTGGATGTTAATCCAGGAATATTTATTGTCTCCACGTGAGACTCCAAAGTGGGGTTGGAGCAGGGTAATGAAGAGAAGCTGTTTGCTGCACTTGCCTGACAGGTGGGATTAAGCCCAGGTCCTTGTTTGCAAGCAAACCCAACAGCAACTCATGCATTGTGAAAAGACTCAATAAAGCAAGTGGTAGAAAGTGGAAATCTCACTTGAAATCATTTTTCCTGGTGTTTCCATGGACACAGCAAATTCCCAGCCTAAACCCTTTCAGAATGAGAAGGCACTGTTTGAATTGCACACCCTGCTTTGGTATTTACCACTAAGTGGGAAAAACTAAATCTGTTCTATGTCCGATTTTTAACTTCCTTTGCTATTGGCACATTACTGCTTTGATGGCCAAATGCTCACCCAGATCCTGGGTCAAGGAGACCATGCCTGAGCCACAGACCTGCCTTAGTGGTGTGCTGAGGAGCTGTGAATGGAGCAGTCTGAAGGGGAGCAGGGAATGCTCAGTACTCCTGGAAAGACACATTGAATCATCCAGTCTTTCTTGTGGAGGAGGAGAAAACTGGTGCTTGAGCTGTCCAAACTGTGAGTTGGTACATGTGCGAGCAGTGCTGACTTTCTGGTGTCACTGAATTCTGCTTGCCTACCTTCAGGTATTTCCACAGCTGCTCCAGTCCCCTGGGACCCCTTTATCATCAATAGGAGCTATAGGCAATACTTAAACACATCTGGCTTGTTGTAATTCTCTATCTTGGAGGTAAAATGTGAGTTAGAAGTTATTGTCCTCTGCTGTAATTACGGGAGCATTGAGATAAACTGCTTGTAGATGTCTGTATTTGGGCTGAGGAATGCACCTTTAGTATGACTTTGTGTGTGAAACTTATCTCTAGCAAAATAAAATATGCCTTTTTTAAAAAAACTTGTATTTAACTTCTTAGATTAGAGGGATGGAGCACCTCTCCTACAAAGAAAGGCTGAGGGAATTGATTTTGCTTAGCCTGGAAAAGTCAGCTTAGGGGTGACCTGATTGCAGCCTTCCAGTACCTCAAGGGAGCCTACAAGAAAGCTGGAGAGGGACTTTTTAGAAGAGCCTGGACTGACAGGAAAAGGGAGAGTGGATTCAAACTGAAAGAGAGAAGGTTTAGATTGGATATTAGGGGAAAGTCCTTTACTGTGAGGGGGGTGGCACTGGCACAGGTTGCCCAGAGAAGCTGTCTGCACCATCCCTGGAAGTGTTCGAGGCCAGGCTGGATGGGGCTCTGAGCAACCTGGGATAGGGGAAGGTGTCCCTGCCCATGGCAGGGGGATTGGATCAAGGTGATCTTTAAGGTCCCTTCCAACCCAAACCATTCCAGAATTCTATTCTATTATCCTCCTTGTCACTTCCCCACTGTACAGGCAGCTGGTTTTGTCCATAAAACTCTAGTGCAAAACCCCCAAGTCATAGTTAAAACAAGCCCCAAGCTGAGCTGTGCTCAGCCCTGCCATTGCTGCCTGACTCTCTCATGGTATTCGAAGTTTCTTCATCTTTGCTTGCCCGGCCCAGGCCTGATTCCAAAATGCACTTCCTCCAAACCTTTCTTGGCAGATAGCTGTGTGTTTAACATCCTGAATTCATGGCAGCTTTTCTCCAGGAGGGCAGGGACACTCTAACCAATTCCTGTGCAGCAGAAGGTGCAGTGCCTGCTGACAGCATTGCCTCCAGAGGAGCTGCCTGTTCTACACCTCTAGGGTTGGTCTCTCCCACTCCCTGCTGGGTAAGGCTCTGGCAAAAACCAAACAAATGAAAAAACCCACTGTTCTCCCAGTACAGTGCTTGGGATCAGCACAGACAGGTGAATAATGGTGTTGACTGAGGGTTTAAATTCAGTTCAAATTTGAAAACACAGCACCAGTCGTTTCCTTCCACCCTTCTGCTGCTGTGATAACTTAGCCTGCTCCTTCAGCCCAGGGCAGTGTTCTACCTGAATGTATCTGCATAAAGTACCATGTTTCATAGGCAAGCAGCAATATTCCTCTTTATAGAATTCCATTTCTATTTTTAGGAAAACAAAATATGTTTTTTCCATTCTGGGTTCAAGCCTTAGCGTGTTTTTGAGTCTGCAGTTGAAGTGCTCATTGAACAAAACCGAGTTACTGCAATGAATCACAGATTTGCTGGAATTCATGCACTCTCTGTAAAGTTGGGACAAAGTGGTAATCTTGGCTAAAAGTACTGGGTGGATGGAAGAGGTGTTGAAATTTTTTTAGTGCTTTATCATTATATTTTTGGGAATCTGAAGTGTCTAACCTAGGTTTTACCTGCTTAGAATTTCTGGCTTTTTAATTTGTACAAAGCATTTTGAACACATGAAGAGAAGTGTAAGTACAGCCAAATTCCTTTGAACTTCATCAAATGCAAAATTTAAGGTTTAAAGCAAAAATGATTTGAAATCCAACACTTTAGGCTGATGAGGAATGACTTTTTTTTTTTACTTTGTCTGTAAACCCCAAAGTTTGCATTTGATGCAGCTAATCTGGGCTTCTTTTCCCCCTGGTCACCCAATGGAAGAGGTCACTATTTCTCCACAGCCTGAGTTATAACTGCTGTGGAAGAAATGCTATATTCTGTAGTCTGTCAGAGAGGCTGTGCAGGGCAGTGAGGAATGAGATGTCCTGGACAATATGCCCTATTTCCTGCAGGGTCTCCAAGATCAGAGTCTCCATAGTGACAGCACAGGATTTTAGATTGACAACTCGATGGGAGTTAATAGGACTTCTGATTTCTGCAGCCTTCTGTGCATGTCTTTTATACTGGAGTTGCATCATCAGGTTGAGATTGGGGCTTAAAAAGTTATACATGCAAGTCATTAAATAAACTATAAATTAATATACTTATATGTGAGAGTTTACATGCATAAATATGCTCTCACACTGGACAAAGATCAGAATTCACTACTGAATTGCCTTACTAATCTGCCAAGCTCAGAAGATCAGCAGCTCTTGATGAATCAGGTTAAAAAAGAAATAAATAAATGTTTTGGAACACCCCTTAAGTGTAAGAGGAGGATTGAAAAGAAAAATTGTGTAATTAAAAACTAGAAAATTAAAACCCACCAAAAAACCCCGCCACAAAGAAACCATTTTGCAAAAGATTTGGAGAAATCATTAACTCTGCCCCTTTTTTCCTGCCTCCCCTCAAAAGCTGAAATACAAATTGTCAGTGTTCTCTTCAAAGGTTTGCAGAAGTTCAGCCTGCATCAGGCTTGCTGCTGCTGAAACGTCTTCTGTTCATTCATTTACAAAAAAAAATTTTTAAAAATTTGCATTTCAGTTCTACCCAGCAAACCCCCATTACACAGCTTTATTGCTTTACTGTGATTTCACCACAGAGCAAAATCAGTGCATGCAGCCCTTGACCAGCTGACATGAATGTCTGAACTTGACATATAAACAACTTGGGTTGTTTACACGAGTGAGGGTATTGCCATGTTTATTTTAACCAGATTTCTCTGGAACAAGATATCTGCATTCAAGTCCTGGGTTCACATCCAGGTGGGAAGTTGTCCTAGTGCTCTGTGGACCATCCTTGGGACTTTGGTGATTTGTGGGCGTTTTCCAGAGGGGGCCTGGAAGGGAGGAGGAGCAGATTCTGTGTTCTGCAGATTTGTATCATCACTCCTCTGCCTAATTGTGTGCTACAGTGGGAAGGGTGCTCACTACTCTGGATCTGCTTCACTTCTCCCTTGAACCCTGGATGTCCTTAATCATAGTGTGCTCAGGAACTCTTGGCTGCTGAGTTTGGATTTTTCTCCCCCATTGTGCTGCAGGAGAGCAACAAGATGTGTCTGTATCTGTGCAAATAAAGCAGAGGCTTTCTTGCACTTGTTTCCCCCCTCTGTTGTGAGCAGAGTTAGGTTAAAAAGATTTCTGCTTGAATCTTCCTTTCTCTTCTTCTTTCTCCTTTGGTGAAATGCAGTAAGTGATCCAGGTGTTTGAGGTATCATCTGAAAATAAAACTGAACTTACACAAAAGGTTATACTGCAGTATTTAAATAGATCTGAGTTAATCCATGCGGTTGAATTTTATAAGCAGAGATGTCATTTTTTCAGCTTTATTTACTGTGTGTCAGAGCAGCCTTTGCTTTGCACGCAAGTCAGTAGCTCTGGCAAAGCCTTAGGGTACTCGGTGGTGTCTGATGCCAACTTCTTTCCTCATCACGGGCAAAACTCAGTTTGAGCTGTGTGTTGTCTCCAGCTGTTACAATTTTGCCCTTGTGCGTGTTGGAGACTTGGGGATAGGGAGATAGAAACCTGCAGCTCATTTCTTGTGATTTTTGGACCTTCTGAGCCGTCAGGTACCAAAATCAAACTTCTGCAGTAACATGTTGACTCAGGTACCACAGGAGCTCGCACTAATTAATAGTTTGGTTGCTTGGATTTGTCTGTTGTGCCCTCTACCTGTGGTTTGAGGCGAGCAAACCTAAAAAAAGCTCTATTTTTAAAGGTATACTCAAGAGCACGTTATTAAAAATATTGCTGTTACTAAGGAAAATAATGCAAACCTTTGTTTTATGTTTCTTCCTGGGCATATTCTCTCTCAGCAACACTTCTGCCAGGAGCCTCCACACAAGCAGAGAACCTCAGTTCTGCTACTGGATTTATTTTTAGCTGCTCCTATCTCCAGTGCATGAGCATCCCTGCAGTTGCCAAATACAGGAGTTGATCCAGAGCTCACAGAAATTAACAGGAAGCATTTCTGTGAAGTTCAATGAAATTCATGTCAGACTCGTGCTTCAGAAAGGCTGTTTTGTTTTTCTTGCCTCCCAAAAATGAAACAGGTGACTGTTGCCAGCAGCAGTGATAGTTCTCCTGGAGACCTGAGTCCTCTCCTGGAGGCACACATTCTCTGCTGGCTGATCCACCTGCCGGGTAGGAAGTGGTTCTACCAAATTTGTTACACCTGCAGTGTTTGCTTTTTGACATCTCTGTGTGTATATAGAAAGTAGAGACTTCTCTGTCACAGGTCAGAAGAGGATCACAAACTAACCCTGTTTTATGTGTTTTTAAAGAGACAAAAGTACTGGTGTGCAAGTTTTTCTATTGACAGAGCAACATCACTTATTTCATCTTATTTACTGGGAGCAGGATAAGCAGGGTTGTAAATAATGTAGTTTTAAAACTGCTTCAGTAGACCACAAACCAGCAAGTCGTTGACTTCAGTATGATTTTTCAGCTGTAGAGAAAATGTGGATAGTGGTTTTGGACAAGGTATCCCAGTAACAGCATTTCCTATGATGAATATTCCACGTCTTAAATTGAGTACTCCTCGTGCCTTTGCATGTCAGCAGGGAAAGGAACCAGGTTATGATGTGAATGAAGTTCACAGAGAGGTTAATAACCTTATAATTAGCACTGGCTGGGAGATAAGCAAATCAGCACTCACATATGCAAAGTAAAGTGGAAAAATGCCCGTTAGATTTTCGGGTTGCTATTAGGAGGGTTTATGCCTTTAGTTTTTTGATGAGGAACAGCTGTGGGTTGGCCTGGGGTAATCAGAGACAGTAGACAAGCTGGTAGGGTCATTGCTCCTTTGAAATGCTCAAGTTTATGGGGTGTCAGAGCAAGGCGGGTCATGAACTGACTGGGCTGACTTGGAACAATGGTGGAGTCTCAAAGGGCTGGACCATCAGCTGCTTGGGATCAGCACAGCCCAGCAGTGCACAGGAATCCATCTATTCCAGGTGGGGATTCACCCCCCCAGCACTTTATCCTTCTATCTGCCAAATTTCTATCAGCACAAAAATTTCATGTGATTTTCTTTGGGTAACTTGTAGGGGCTGTTGGTCCTACAATCAACCCAAAGGAATGTTTCTGTAACAGATTTTAAAAGGGGGCCACATTGAGCCACAGCCTCTTTGTTAGGAATAAGGAAAGATTGCTGCTTTTGTGCAGGCTGTGTTTTGAAAAATATCTTTGTTTTTTTTTTCTTTTTCTGAAATTGGAGATGGCTTTTTGAAAAAGATAATTTCTGTTTTAATTGATGTATGAAAGCCAAGTGCTTTTGCCTTTGATTTTTTCACTTCTCCAGTTGTGTGGTGTGAATTCACTGAAGTTTCTTTGGGACGACTCCAGACAAAGGTCTTGTCCATGGACACCTTTTGGGCACATCTGGACAGAGCAGTCCTTCCTTTCACACAAAACTGGGCATTTGGGAAGAGACATTTGCAGCACCTGAGTAAAGATTTGGCCAGGTCTTCTCCAGCATCATTTGTTGTAGCCTTTAGTACCATATCTAAAGCTGAATTTAATGTATGCCACTTCAGAGTTGCATTCTGATAACAAAAATCTGAATTAGAGCCTGTTTACCTTAAAAGCAGGTTTAATTTTTTCTTGTGTGCATATTATGTGGAACTGTTTTTCAAATTAGCTGTGGGAATTTGTGTTCTTAAAAGAAAAATATAGAAAGAACTGAAACCATCCCAACTATTGTTACCAATGATTTAGGATAATATGGTAATTGAAACATCAGTTTTGTCTCCTGTAACTAGTAGGGAAGTTTCCTTATTATTTTTTTCTTTTGCAGAACTTCTAGTTTGTGCAACCTCTGTCAATGGAGCTGTGCTAATTTATGTCAGCTGGTCCAGTATTTTTGCTTATGATTTCTGCCTTGGCAAAACACATATATAATATTGTTTTTCCCAGAAGGTTGGCTGAATACTCTAAAAGTCATTATTGACTAATACTGGGGTTAGCCACGTAGGACTAGGATTTCCTTCAGTAGTGGAAACATTGATCATTAGGGTGAAACAGATTGTATTTGCTGAAAGAAAAGCTACTTCTGTTTATTTGTAGGGCATAAACATCCCATGGGTCTGTTCAGAGTTACAACAGTGTAAATCCATTAGAGTTGAGTGGAGACTCAAGCCCATTATTTTTCAACAAGTGATATTCACCTGTTTGCTTAAATGATGCCAGGTGGACAGAACCAACTTTTATAACAAACTTAAACTCCTCATAAACAGAGCTTTCAGTTCCCTTCTTCTTTGGCTTTGTCCCACAGGCCTTGAGACTGACAGGGACACCTGTACCTTTGTGGTGAGGCAAAAGAGCAGGTGAAGGAAAACCCATTTGTCTTTATTGTCTCTGTATTGAACAGACCACAGATCATCTGAGGGGGGAATTAAGTTACACTCAGTTTTGAGAAGTGAACACTTTCTAAAACATGAAACTCAAAGCCTGGCCGTGTTTTGCCAACAAGTGGCCTCAACTTCAACTGGCTAATTGCCCTCTGAGCATCACTGGTTTGCACCAGTTTGATCATACAATGCACAAGCTGGTGTGGATTTGGCCCCAGTCTGATAACACAGGATCTGCAGCAAATAAGAGCCCTGGAAGCAGCAAGATCTGCTGTGATGTGGATGGTGATGATGGAAGAGAAATGGATATAGAGTGGGGAAAAAATCCCAGAAGCAGCTGTGACAGGTAAAGAAAATCTCAGTCCTAAATTCATCTGAAGGTACAGAGTAGCAAGGGAAAGTGATTATGAGAGATCCTTACCCTGTTGATTAAATATTTCAGAACAGCATCTGGCTGCAGTCTGGTGTCAGTATTCTGGTTTTGCAGTGGGTAAATCTGCCTTATTCTTTAAAGTGCCAGATATTCAACTCACTGTTGAGGAAGGTCCTCAACTTTAGTCTGGGTGAACTGAAGTTTCTGTAAAAATAATTCAGGAAAAAAAATGCAGTAATCCTTCCTGGCTGTGACAGAAACAGGTCCAACCATTTCCAGGTCTGCAGAAATCTGACAGGATTAAATGTTAGAGTCCTAAAAAGACAGCAAGCTGTTTCAGTACATCTTAGTTCCAGGTTTATGAACAGAGGCTTGTGGTTCCAAGGTAAACTCACACATTTCTTACAGATGTGCAGACAGGTAGTTAAAATCCCCAGAAACTGCACACAGTGAGGTTTGGGTTAAGTCGTGTTTTACCGACCTTTTAAGTTAATATTTGAGCATTTCACCTTTGCTGTTTGAAAATCAAATGGAAAATCAAAATGCAAGCATCTCCAGTTGATGCTGTTTTGTGAAGGTCACCCACTCATGCTCAGGAAAGCTCTCCAGTTATGATCTCCTTCCTGTAGAATCCTGGGTTTGGCAGATTTCGTGTGGTCGGAGCTCCACTGTTTTTCCATGCGCTCTCATTCTTTTAATCTGCATTTTTTAATGCATTCCTAAATACTAGATACTCTTCCTTTATTTCTTCTGTAATTGGCCAGTGCCTTCCGATGCAAAGTGGAACTCAATCCAGTGTAAGCAGTGAACATGCTCAGCTGGATTTTTTTGGGGGTTACCTATGCAATGAATGGAAGTGGAGCAGAGCTGGACGTCTCAGAGATCGTTCCTTGTTAGACTGACAGGTTTCAAGCTTCTCCTGACAAATGAGGCTATTCCACAGGGAAAATTTAGTGTTGATGTAAAAGACAGATCCTTATCCAACATTCTCATCTGAAAATCTGTTGTACTTTGGTACTGTACAACAAAGTACATTTCACTTTCTTTGAATACTTCAGATCAAACTGCTTAGACATTTTTCATTCTCCTTGCTGCCTTTTGGTGGCAGGATATCAGTGACATACCTTTACATGGCAGATAGGTTTGTCTGGAAGACTCTGGCTTGCTTCTGTTTAGGTTTCTTGTACCCTAGCTTTCCATAATAAATGTCTTGCTATAAATTCTTGGCTGACCAAAGAAGTTTGGCTAATCCTGACTTCTGGATGCTTATCAAAACCAAAGCTTGAATTTCATCCACCGTGAATCCTAGTCTATTTTTAATGCTGCTGTTTGGAAGCATGGCTCCATGTGCTCTTAATAAAATAGTGGAAACAACATGCAGCAACTTTGTAAACAAACCTAAAAACTATTATTTTATTTTTTTTAGAGAGCCAACTTATTTGTAAATAATCTACACCAGATGTTGGCCATGACATAAATTCCCTCTATTAATATCTTTTTATATGACCTTGGACAGATCACAAGCCTGTGCCTTGGTTCCCCAGCCAAGAAAAGGTGTGGTAGCTTCTGAGGACATGAATGCTTCAGGAACAAGGATTAATTAAATAACTAAGAGACAACATTTGTTCTTTGACCATAGCAATGAGTACTGGAACTAGAAGGAATTAAAAGCATATTTCCAATACTTACACAAAGGGCAGTTTGGTGGGACTTGTAGTGAAGGCACAGCACAACAGTCCAGTCTGTGTGCTTATGTATTTACTTTATATTTTGGATGATGCTGATTCTCTGTGTTGAAGTCATTGGCCAAATGGTTAAGGCAGAGCTGGCCTATTTATGCTTTCAAGTTGGATTTTCTAGAAAGAAACTTGAGGTACACCTGCTTGGAATGTAACTTTTATTTAAGGCCAAGATTTTCTGGAGCTGGAGCCTCATGTCAAGATGATGGGTAACATGTACAAAGAGACTTAGATATCCTCCCTAGGATATGCTCCTGGTTGGCAGATCCCACTCCATGATGTGTGCACCACCAGTACAGATGTTACAGATGTGCCCTTACTGATTTCAGTCTGAATTTCAGGCTTTCAGGGCAGAAACAAAGCTGAGTTTTCTGACTTGTGTACCTGTTGAAGCAAATCAAGTAGCCTGCACTTCCTAAAGTGTTCAGTCCTATTCACCAGTCCAAAACCAGAGCAGAAGTTCACTTGCTGTCTGGGAGAGCTTGAGGAGGGTTTTCCCTTCCCTCCCCAAACGGAATTCTTGTACTGCAGCCGCTTTTTTTGGTGTCTAAGTGGCAACTGTTGGGAGCAAAGTTGTTTCAGGTACCTTTGTGCAGTGATGACATTGAGAGGCAACAGTGGAAAGGAAGTATATATTTTTGCAGTCACAAATTGAATCAAATGGAACCAGGTTTTGTGAGATCTCTGCTGTGCCCCCAGCAGTTTGGGCAGAGTTGTGTCCTATTTTCTTGCTGGGATTCAGATTTTGCCTCTCCTAAATAACAGATTTCCCAAATGCTTAATGCAAGTTCTGCTCCACTCCTAAATGGGATCTGTAAGGCCTAAAGTGAGACATCAACAAAATATAAATCCTATATCAATGTCCTTTTTTTAGTGAAAATGTCAGTATCTCTTCATTCCTCGCAGCACTTGTACTCAGCATAAAGAGCTTCTCTGTTTTCTTGTACTAGTGAAAATATCAAACCCTTATTCTAGTCTCTTGTTGGTGCTGACTTGGTTTTGATTTCAGATTAGTTTGCTCTTATTGGTTTTTCCAACACCACATGCAAAGAAAACCAAAGGAGAAAAGGCCAGATGTGTGGATCAGCTGTAATACAAAGCTGCCCAGCCCAGAAATCAGCAGGGAAAACATATCTGATGGAGCAGCAGCTGATCTGCTCCCCTCCAGCATCCCTCAAGGAGAGATAAAAGAGCCTCTGGCCTGTCAGGCACAGTTTAAACCCTGCCATGGTTCCCTTCATCCCCACACAAAGCAGGGGTGTGGGCTGTAGCTGCACACCTGCGGCCGTGTTCCAGTTCAACCTTTCTTATTATTCCTGCCAAAAAATAGATCTCGACAATAAATTCACGAGAAGCTGGTGTGGTTCAGAAAACAAGAGCAGTGTCTCATTTCTGCTTTATTATTTCCACATCTGAGGGGTCAGTGGGAAAAAAGGAAGCCAAGCTGAGGTGCAGGTGGAAGTGGAATGGGTAAGATTTAGCAGCATGCACGGAGAGGCAGGGCAGATGCAGCTCAGTTTCTGAGGACTTTTTATGCCTGAACTAAGCATTCTTTTTAATGGGGAGGACATTTTCCCTCAGAATATCCTATGTGGCCATTTTCTTCCTTTCAAACAAGTGCAGTTTACTGAAAAGCTTCCATGAGCCTCTTTTTTTTTCATTATTAAAATGAAACAGGGGTGTCAGTGAGCATCAGTGAGGGCAATTCCATCTCCACCATCAGAGCTGTTGGCAGGTGGCTCCAGCAATGGGCTCAGCTGCCAAAGGATGTATCTCCCTTCCCTTCTGGTGTCCCTGTTTTCTGAATCCTCACTGCTGACCATATCCAGCCAAGCTTCCTGTATGATTTCTTTACCTTCTTGCATGACCATGCCATTTTTATTCCTATCACAACTCCATCCCTCAAGCATCTTTCAAGGGCTTTTCCATCTCTGTTTGCTCCCTGAAAGGATCAGTTCTGCCCTTTTTATTTGTAGTGTTTGCAACAAATGTGTCTAACCTTAAAACAAATTTTATCCAAAGCCTGCTGGGTTCAGAGAGTCTTTGGCTCACATTCTGAATTGCTTGAATTCTCCCTTTTCCTTTCTCCTAGCTACCTACATCCTGTGGATCATTATATCCTGACCATTTCTGCAGTATCTTCTTCCCAAAATACATTCATTACTTGTGGCTGAATATGCGCAGTAAATTCCAGGGGTCATGTAAGAAAAACATTAATAACTCCCCTGCTAATGGGATTCTCTATCAAACATACATCCAATTAATCTGTTCTCAGGGCTAAGTCCTGAACACCAGATTGATGCCTGGGCACATCAGATGGTTGCCACTGGCACAGGCTCCCTTTAGATATAAACTAACAGGTGAAAATTGTCTCTATTTTGCAAACCTGCAGTGGCCCTAGTTATTATTATGAAGCAAGTCCACCCCATAAGTAACTTTGTTTTCAGAAACAAGCCCCTTTTGCCCTTGTTGCATGTGTGGTGCTTCAGCCTGAAGTAAAAGTTGGATTCAGACTAATTCTGTTGGTTAAATGGTCTGGACTGAACCTTTTCCCCCCCTTTGTCATATGTACAGCCATATCTAGCACTGGGGGCATTTGGTTTGCTGTCACTGAGCTCCTTTCTCCTGGGTTGAAAACATTTGCTGATTTTGGTTTTAGAGCAGGGGCTCAGCTTGTGCCTCAGGCTGCTTTCAGGAAGGGTCATATGGATAAATGCAAAATCAGTGAAGGTCTGCATTAGCAACCATCCAGCAATTCAGCACACAAGTGCTCTTGTTTGAGTCAGCTGGAGAGTTACAGCCGAGTTCAGGGAGGAGAAGAATGAGCTGGCTTATCCCATGGACCGACCCCTTCCTTAGGGAGGGAAGTGTTCACCAAGTATTAACATACATGTGTAATTTGAATTAATTTTTCAGTGTAATTTGCAGACTTTGCCACACTCCGTATCTCAACATTTTCAGGAAATCCAGCCTTTTATTCCAAAATTAAAATGTAGAAAAAACTTCCCCCTTGCCCTTAGTTATTTCCACCACCAACCTCCCTCTCAATTTGGGCAAACAAAAACATTCAGGTAAAACTTTCCCAAATGAGCTTTGTGACTTGGGGGGGAAAAATGTAATTACTATGTTCAAGGAAAATAGACATTTTCCTCTAATTAAAAATCCAATTTTCCAAGGGGTGAGGGGAAAGTGAAGTTCAACATCTCTAGTCGTGTACTTGAAGTGGGTGGGGAAAATTGAACAGAAGGCAGCTGTGTGAATGAGCAAGCAGAGACAGATTGGATTTTTTAGGTTGCACATGCATGGGCTGCTTTCTGCTTTTTAACATCCCTTAGAGATGGTATTGTTTCGCTTTTTCCTCCTTTTGTTGTGGAATTTTCTCCCCTTTCCTTTCCTACCCATCTTTAGATAATTCAGAAAAAACGTGAAAAAGGCAAGGAAGGGAAGTGCAGGTAAAACTCAGTTATTTTTGATTAATTATTCAGCTTCTTCTTTTATCTGGAAACTTTCAGCAAAGCCTTCTCCTCTCATCCCTGTGATGGAGATCTCTATTGACCACCTGGATTAGCTGTGCTAATCCAGCACCTTGCTGCCATAACAGTGTGCCTAAAGTTCCAAGTGATTTAAAGGAGTGACTTTGGCTCTGCAATGACAGAACACAGCTACAGAGTCAGGTGAAGAGGGAAGTGCCCCCAGGATCCGAGGAATAACCACGGCTTCCCTCCATCCCGCTGTGTGCGCTCATGGCGAAGGCCTCGGCCCAGAGGGAAGAGCAGACACACAAAGAAGGTTCTGTAGCTTTCACAGTGGTTGTCCTCTTTCGGGGTGGGTTTTTTCTTTACTGCTTTGAAGGCCTATTTCATGGGACACTTCACAGAATCAATGCAGCTCATCAGCAAATGGGTGCTATGTGCACCAGGCCTGTGACAGGGCAGGCATTTGTTTTCCCTGCACGTCAGGGGCTTTCAATCCTGCCCCAACACTGCACGGGTTGTCCTGCTGCAGATCAGGAGAGGCTTTTGCATAACCTGAATTTTGTGCAGCGAAACGGAGTTTATTCTATAGATGCAGTCGGTGCTTATCTCTGATTAGAATCGTGGCAGAATATTTTTTGATTCTGCCAACATTCAGGCCACAACTGATTAATAAGCATCAGGTGCTAACGTTGAGAGATGAAGCTCCATTCATGCCAAGGCTTAAATGATCTTCTTTTCTATTTATTTTTCCTACACAACTGAATGCATATAAAAGCCCCAGTAAATGCCCCATTTTAGAGTTTGTAGCTAATGTTTGTTTAAAATGCTTAAAGTACGAGCTCCACAGGGTAGGCTTTGCTGTGTAAATTAAACAGCCACCCATTTGATAACCAGTAGTGCACAGAAACTTAAATAGGAGAAACTTGCACAGACAGGCTGAGGCGATGCCCAGGTGTCTGTGCCCTGGGTTTGGCAGGAGTTTTGCCTTTTGGAGTCAGGCTTTCCAATGTGATGGATCAGTCCCCAGCAGCCCCAAGAGATCCCAATGACAAAGCATGAAGATGTTCTAGAAGTTTGGGGAGGCTCACTCTTTTTGTTTCCCCCTGCCTTCTGAGCCTTTCTAGGAGAGCTTGCTTCTGTGTTCTCTGCGGCTCTAAGGGCCAGGGATGCATTTTTATACTTACTGTGATTGGAAGTCATTAGAGTTGTGAGCAGGATGTATCCAGGACATCCCTGCAGCAAGAGGAACAGTTCAAAGAATTGCACTGCTGTATGATCAGGCTGCATGTGCCTTGGTGACAGCTGTGTTACCTCAGCTTGCTGTCACCTCAGTGATCCACACGTGGATCACTTGGTTGTGCTTTGTTACCTAAGTTTCAACTAAATTTTAAATTGTTTTTAGTATTTTTTACCTAGCCCTGTATCAGTACCTTCTCTCCAGTTTTCATTGACTTGAGCGTAGGGTAAGCAAAATGGGTGTGATTTAGCTTTTGCTTCCTGTCTTGTCTGCTTTAATTTCTAATTGCTTGGAGATCCTCTCAGTATGTTTTATTTTGCCGTATTTATTTTTTACGTTGCCTAGTTCAGTAGCAGTGTGATATCACTTAGAACCTCTAGGAACTGCTGTAATATAAATATCAGTAAACAGGAACGTGGAAAAAGAAGAAAACTGGCCTAGAAATGGGTCCAGGCTGGAATTTGAAACTCGTGGTTCCTGTGGTTTGCTGTCGTCTAGGGAAGTGACCATGATGTTCTGTTGGCCCAGCTCTTGGGTCAGATCTGCTTTTTGTGTGTGACAAATGTGATGGTTTCCTTTTTCAAATACTTTTTTTAGTGCTCTAGAACAGACAGTGATACCAACTAAACACTCTCTCACTGGCAGAGTTACCTTGCACGGGGAACTGATATGTTATTTTGCTGTTTAACTTTTCTTCTCTGGGAGGATTTTCTTCTGTTGTGTTCTTGGCACAGCTTTTTATTACTGACTTCTCCTAAATGTAGATAGCGTTGTCTTTGTTGAGGAAACCAGCCCCAGGTTAAGGGACTGCATCCTAATTAATGGACAAATCAGTTCACACTAACCTGGTCTCAGCCAGGTTTAAATATTTGTTTCAAATGGCTTATCAAAGATTAAATAACTGGGTAGTAACAGGCTAAGGAGTGAAGTCTGCATATCCCTGACCTTTAGTCCTCTGTTTCTGTCACTCAGCAACATTGCTCTGTCTGAAAATGAGGATAACATTGCTCTGCCCACAGAGCAAAGCACTAGAAATGGGGTTTCCAATCAACATTTTTTAGTATGTCTGTGTATAGAAAGCCAGCAGGAAAAATTCTGCCCATGTTTACACATATGCAACCCAAGTTTGCAGTTAACTGAGTGCAAAATGCTGTCCTGAGTACACAAATGAATCAGAAAACATGTGTGCTTTATAAGGATTGTACTACTGGTTTTCAGCATGGTTTTATTTAATGAAAGTTAACATGATCTATGGTAATTATTTGTGCAGTTATGAGGCTTTGTTGACGTAAGCATGCAGTCATGAACCCGCTTCTAGCACATGGTTTTAATTTTTGCTTTGTTACTTTCACGATTTGACACTCTTAGCCAAATAAAATATTTTTTGAGAATTGATTAATGAACATTCCCTGATTTATAACAAGACTGATTTATAGAGCATTAATAAAGAATAACAAAGTTTACCCTAAGATGACTTAGGCTCTCATTTCTGGTAGCTTACTAATGGGGCAGGTGGTAGAAGATAGCGAGAACATTGTCATGAAAAAGGCACGGCAAAATTCCGGATTTGTTCCACAGGAATCCAGGAATGGCAAAACTCTTACTGTGTTTGCTCATATTGGTGCAGTGCTGCCTTTCAGGTGGCTGCAGCAGGTCTGGAGTAATCTGCTGTGGAAACAGCAGTTCTCATTCTTTCAATGCTGTTTTCTAGCCTAATAACATAGTGGTGGAAGGGAACTGAACTCGGTGATCTTATGAGCTGCCACCTTTGCAAACTGGCTGTGTTATGTCTGCACGTGGGGCTTCACCCAGACGGGGAGAATTGGGCAAAATGAGACACCTCATGGTCTTCAGAAAATCAATGCATTCTGCATCTGGCAGCACAGCAGGACGAGTAAAAGGCTGACAGCTTTCTGGCATGCTCCCTCTGCAGACATGGCGTTTTGTGGAAATGTAATTACGTTTCATAAAAGAAAAAGGAATTACAACAGAATGGAAAAGAAACACCAGCTTGGTTGACACAAATAAATTATCCTATAAGAATAATAACCATGTTAGTATCAATTATATGATAATTCACACTGTAGTTCTGCTATCTGAGAGTCTCGTCAACTTAACAATGTAAAAATCCATGATTGTGTTCTATTTCTTCCTGCAGGAATCAAAATTTTGCTTGAATTTTTGTATGTGGAGCCTGTGCCAGGGGACCAGCTTTGTTTGTTTGCGTTGCAGGTTTAGTGAACTGTGATAGTGTGACCTTCTTCCATGTGCCTTTTGATTGATTGATCAAGACCAATACTTCATTTCAGCTGCATATCAGTTTTCTGTTGGCTTGGGGGTAAAAAATTATCCAAGTATCCCGCAGCTGAGGCTCTTCCCCAGTTTTCTCATGGCCAACAAGGAAGATCCAGCCATGAGCTGTGTCTTCAGGGCAGCAGGTGGTTTCTCCAAGCTAAGCTGGACCGTCCACAGCCCGTCTATGGAAACAGGGATTCATTCTATGGCTCAGTACTTGAGTGCCAGCAGAATATCCACTTCCATGGTGAAGTGTATTCCTTAACACTGGTTTTCAAGCTTCCCTCTGTTCCTAAGGAGGGATTATTCCACTAAGGCTGTTTGTGTAGTCTGGTCTCCTGTAGTAGCACAACTCTCAGGTGTTAGCCTGGTTCTATGCCATCAGAATCTTGGATTGCTGTGATTTCTGGCTTTTCCATATGAACCTTTGGAGGTGGAAAATCGAATGTCAGGGAGAAATGGAGAGATGAAAGAGATGAAAGACCGTGTTTGGATCCTTGCTGGCAGGCTTATATCTGAATGCAGGTGTAAATCAAAGCCACAAAGCCCCTGTGTGGGTTCTGACTGCTCAGAAGGGTTAACAGCGATGTGGGGAGGGGCTGCTTTCAGGGACTGGATCCTGAAATAGCTTTGCATTGGGATTCATTAGACAGCAGCCATGTCGTTCCAGAGTGCTGATAGCTCAGAGAAGTAACTCAGGCTGGTTGCTGGAGCCCCAAGAGCTTCTGTTTCCCAGCAGAAGCAGCTGAGCCCCGTGGCTGTGTTACCCGGGCCCCTCAGCATCGTCCGTGGGTGTAGCTCCAGTGCTGGCGTCCAAGGATTTGTAGCACTGCTTGATGTAACAAGGATTACAATTGTCAGCATAGCAGAACACCTACTTTTCATCTTAAATTGCAGAACTTTGCTATAAGGGGCTATTGTCCCCTTACACACGTTGCCTTGCTGTCTCTGGTATTAAATTCTCTGAGCAGCAGTGGAATAATAAACTTCTGTGTGTGTATTCTGCATTAGTCCCTATTCAAAGCTTAAGACATAGCCTGGAAGTAAGCCAAAAACAATGTGAATTAGTGGATCTGGGTGATGTTCAGTTTTTTGTGGTTTTGGGTTTTTTCCTCTTTTTTTTAATATATACCCCAAAGAGCTACTTGCTCAAATTTGGGGATGGTATCTCCTGTTTGAGTTGGTCTGTTTGGCATAATTGGCATGTGAGGACGTGCTTAGAGAGCTTGTAAACACTGTAGTGCAAAGAGAAGAATAGAGACACAAGGTGCTAACAGATTTCAGGAATAATGCTTGGGAAAAAAGAGTTCAGCTTGACCTACTTCTCATTAGCTTTAGTCTTCAAAAGCAAAAACAAAAGACTCAATTATTGTTTAATTTTCTGGAGCACTTAAAAAAGCTCTTTAAGCTTTCCATCTGAAATAGAGACCAGGAAAAAATGCCTGAAAACCTAACAGTGGGGTAAAGAAAACAAACATAAGATGATCATTACTCAGAACAAGTTAAATAATTAAAGAAAAACAGCCAGAAAATAAAATTAAGAGATATTAAGTAGTCAGTTTTCCTAATAGTAGTTTGCAGTCCATGTTAAGGAATATCACACTGAAGTAATTTTCCCTTGCTGTTTGATAACAGTGGAGCAATAATACACTAATAACATGACTCTATCATTAAAAAATATGATTGCAGATTTAAAATACTACGTGGTTGTCTTCTTAAGGTGTTACCATAGAATGGTCACTGGAAATATCAGACTTTTTGGATGGGAAACATTTCAAAGTTGCTTGGTATTCCTGCCAGAAGTCACTGCCCTGAGCACTCTGTCTGCTGCTACTGGGACCTCAGCTTCTTTAGAAATGAAAATAGTGCATCTGCTAGCCAGAGACAGGCTTACCACCTCACTAAAAATGCAACAATTTATTAGAAAACTGCAGAAAAGTGTCTAGGTTGCTTACTTAATTTGTTGCACCACAAAAATAATCCTGGTGACTTATATACAATGGTATAGGAAAGTTTAGAAATGTGATGGGGCCTTTGCTGATGCAGTAATTTTTGAGTGAATGGAATGGACATACCAAGGGAGTCAATAACAGCTGAGAAACCTTAAATAGGTTGTTTTCAGTGCTGTGTTACATCTCCCCCGAAGGCAGAGTTGATCCAAGGTAGTGGAATCGCCAAGAAAGTTCTGAGTCAGCAGGGCTCTGAATGGCTGTTGTGTCAGACAGACCCAGCCATATGAAAGCACTTAGACAAATATGCAGTTGTTAGCACATGAAGAGTTTTGATAAGAAAGATAAATTTCTTTATACGCTACGCTGAGGCCTCAGGAGATCCCAAACCCATGTTTTACTGAAACTGTGTTACTTCACTGGTGTATTTGGGCTATATCTCTTCAGCCTTTCCTACCTGAACATGTCCCTGGCAAACCTGACTGGTGCAGGAATGAAAAAGGCATCTCCAGGTGTGCCTAAGCCAAGTGCTGGCAGCACATGTCCTGGGCTGGAAGGCAGTAAAGCTGGGGACTGCAGCCTGGTGTAGTTCCTTCCAGTGAGCTGTCCTGAAGCATCTCCGGTAACACCTGGCAGTGTGAGCTGCCGTGGAGGCAGGCATTGATAAGGATGAGCAGGCAGCTGAGAGAGACTTTCTGTCCTCTTTCACAGAGAGTTCAGGATGCACAGAGGAATTTTTAGTGCCCGGCATTGATCCTGGGGAGCAATGGTATGAGTGTGATCCAGAATTACAAGCACTAGTAAAATGGAGGAGGAAGAAGAAGGAGGATTGACAAGGAAAAGCAGGAAAGGAGGGGTTACTAGGAGAGAAGAGGAAGAAACTCAGAGAAATGAATTAACTGACAGACACACTCCAGGGGCCTGCAGGGAGACAGGAGGTGGGTGCTGTCTTTCTGCTCTGCATGTTCAGGGTGGTGGTGTCCAGCTCAGTGCTGGCCTCTGCCTTACCCCCATGTTACAAACGGTGCTTACAGCAGCTGTCTCTGAGTGTATGTATTTATATACATCACTGAAATCCACTTCATTTTCCTCCCTTTTCTTTTACTACTGAAGCTGGATGCAGATGTGCAGAGCTGGGTGAGAACCAGCTCTGAAGGGTGGACAGTTCTTCCCCCTTTCAGGCATTGTGGTGCCACATAGCAGAGGGACAGCGGGAAGCACAGACAAGGCAAGTGCCTGACAGAGATCCCTGCAGTTCTGGAATGGGGACCTCGGCATTCCAGATGCTCTCTGGATGTTGTGCAGTTCTCTTGACACTTCCACAGCAGGGGGATATCAAGCATTCCAGTTTGCTGATGGAGAAACTCAGACAACCTGTCCTGTAAGTGAAGGTCCCAGGGACAGCCAGTGCTGTGTTGAACAAAAACCTGTTCCTCAATCAATGTCCAACCACTGGCCATTGGTTTCTGCTAAAGCCCAGGTTTGGGGAGTGAGCTGTGATCTTCCAGGTGTCATTTCGTGTATCCCCATCCTTAAGAGACCCGTTTCCCACTCCTGGGTAATGCTGTTCCTTGGCTATTGGCATGGTGCACTGAAGACATCCGGTGGCTGCTTGGGCTAATGGCAGGTGAGTGAGGAGGCCTCACTGAGGTTTTACGTAGTCAAAGGTGCTGCGCCACATCGGGTTAAAGTCTCGTGTTGCAGTCACCCACCAAGGCTGGGAGAACACACCTCCCACGTACAGCTCTGTGTCCTACTCCATGGGGAAGGGGTTACCAAGCTGCCCCTGCCTCCCTCGTTCCTGTATTCCTGAATTTACTCATCTACAAAGGGAGCTGGGGAAGAAATGTCAGGGTTATTTATTTTTAATCCTTTCCCCCATGGCTCTTAAGCAACAGCCCATGAGGATTTCTTCTTGAAAGCTGGTAACCAATGGACCAGATGCTCTGGTCTTTCCCTCTGGGACTCACAGCTACAAGTGCTACCAGTGACCTTTGAGGACTCTCTAAAAAAAACCAAACTGTGCACTGCTTTCCCATAGAGCGTCACTGTGGAAACGACAGTCTTTCTTTGTGCTTCATTCATTTTCAATTTGGCCAGGCCTGCCACTGATATATGGACAAATGAGGAAGCGGCACAAGAGAAAAGAATACTTGACAGAGGAGACCGGCAAATAAAAACTGTTGTGTTGTGCTGTCAAGCTCAAGTGTGAATAGTGCTGCACCTGGAGAGCACGGACAAAGGGGCTGCATTCATGCCCAGTCCCTCGTGTGTGGGAAGCCAGCAAGACCTAAAGGAGCTGCTGTGTCAAGAGCATGATTCAGGAGACCTTCCTTGTTTGGGATTAATCATATAAAAGGGAGGCATGAGTAAAAATATCCTGTTCACAGGAATATCCTGTGGGCTGGGTGTATGTATTGATCTTTGCTGAGCAGTGCTGCGGAGGGCTCCGAGACATCTGGGAGATGAATCATCCCCAGCCAGAACTGGAGCAATTAGCTACATTTAGACCAGCAAAAGGCCTTGAAAGGTGTCTAATTGAGTGGCTTGCAACTGCGCCAGGAAACAATGTGGATTTGACAAGAATCCCACAATTAATTTCTGTATTGACCTAGTGGGACACCATTTGCTCATGTGGACAGATTATCCTAGATAACTGATTCAATTCTTACAGCATCCAGTGCAGACATAAATGTTTTGTTAACTAGGAGCAAAGTAAAGGAGGTAGTTAATGGCAAGTCTTTCTTGCAGCCCATTATTAAATCTGTGACCATTTAAACATAAAACAGGGGGTTTTGGCAAGGTCAAGGCCACACATTTCTTGGGAGCATGAAGTTCACAATTCTGCCCTGGCAGCCCCAGTGGTTTTGAACCACTGTGTTAAACTACTTTAAACAAGCACACATTTACTCAAGGACAAATTTGAGGGGCTTAATAAAGGAAGACATGTCAAATACAATTTATGGGTATTAAGAAAATAGAAACAAATTAGGATCTAGGTAGGTGTGCAGACTTAATTTCCCAGAAAAACAGCAAACATTTCCTTTATAAATACAAAAAGTAAAAACTTTTGGGCTCACTTTAAGTATTTTTTAAACATCAGCCTTTATTATATGGAATTGCAATATAAGTATTAAAATTCCTGCTTTTAGTGTGACCAAAAATGTGATGGCTGGACCTGAGAACTTGTTGGCAGATTATGATTGGCAAGATAAAGCCAGAATTAATTTGTGAAATCCAGAGCTTTGCAATTTATTAGTGATTATCTCTGTGTGTGTGTGCACAGCGCTCCCCAAGAGGAACAGCTTTTATATAACAAGTTGATAAAATAAATAGCAGTGTTTTGAGGAGAAAAGTCTAACTTAATAAGCAGGGAGGCAGAAGTAGGTTCTTTTTAATGATGCTGACTTTTGCTTTTCTTTCTTGGTGGTTCTGTTAGAGGAACTCTGCATCTTAACTAATCACGTTGGAGCTTTTCTATCAAAACCCTTTTCTGAACAAAAGAAGTTTGTATAAAATTGGCTGTTGTGAAGTAGAGAGTCTCAAAGCTGCTCCTGCACCCTGGTCAGATGCAGAGCTGGGCTGCAAACAGTGCAAGTCCCCTTTGGGTGAGTGATGCAGCCAGGCCACAGCTCGAGGTCTGAGCCAAATTGTGAGAAGATAAGCTGGAGAGGATTACTCTTGTGATAACTTCCAAGGGAGGTACCTTGTTTTATTATATTCCTAAATGCCAAGAAGCTTTAAGGGATATCTTCCCTCTCACCCCCATCAGCATGAATGGAAACTTTTGTGGACCCCACTGGACTAATTTCTGAGTCTGGCTCCAATTCTGCCAGCTCAGTAAACTCTGCCTCTTGCTCAAGGTTTGTGGCAGTAGTAATGATTCAAAATAGCTCCATGTTTTACTCCAGGGAGTAGGATTAGGCAGCAAGGTTAGTCTGATGATAGAAGAAGGATTAACAGGATTATTGATTTATGGATTATACCTGAAGCAATTACAGATGACTGTGTGGCAGATGCTTCAAGGTTTAAAATCATGTCTGCTTCACACCTTGCAAACAGCTCTGAGTTGCTCTGGCTGAGTGCTCTGCAACACCTAGAGGTTGATGATGTTCCCCACTCTCTTTGGGGTGGTTTCAGCCCTGAAGAACCTGGACATTCTGGAACCAGACTGAGAATTGAAGGGGAGGCAAAGAGGCAAGCTGGAAATCTGACCCCTGCCTAGGGCAGAACTCATCCCTGCCCACCTCTGGGTCTGCTGAGTGGCTTCACAGTTAGGTGTGAGTGTTCTCCTGCTTTGCTGCAGAAGAGGATAAGGAAGGAAACACAAACAATTCTACTGCTTTTCAAAGAGAGAATCCATGTGTGATTTTGACAGGAGTCAAAATCCTCAAGGAAGAAATCAGATTTGGAGCAGCTTGTAAGCTATAGATCACAGGGATCCAAATCTGGAGCGTTTTGCAGAAATTTCAGTGCGAAGTGGCAAGGCCAGTACAGACAGCAGGAAAGGCTGGAATGCTGCTGCGTTCACTCATGTTTGCCAGGAACTCCTCACTATAGATAAAAACTACTCTGAGCTGAACAAATGCTGAAATTAGCTGCATAAATAAATTGTCTTTAATTTTTCCTTCCAGAAGTTCTTTTGAGATACTACAGCTTTCTGACAAAGGAGATACTCCCATAAAAATCTGTTCATTCACCCTTTTTCTCTCCCCACCCAAAAAAAGCCTCCAACACTCAAGAACAAACAAACAAGAGCAGTTCTTGGGGTCTTGCATTGCCTTTCATTTATTTGTTTAGCTTTGATTTTAAAATAAATACTTTCATCTACCAGGGTCAAAACAACAGAGCTGCTCTAGAGGGGAATAATCCCTTTTCCTGACCTGAGGGACTCAATTAAGAGGTTATACAATGGAATAAAACACAACACAAAGGTTGCTTTTATGACATCTCTAATACATAAGCTTAGGAAAGGAAATCAGACTGATTCCCGGGACAACTGGATGAGCCCCAGAGAAGGGGATGGCAACTTTTCCTGCTAAGGAGTGACTGACAGCAAGAAAGTTTTGGGGCCAGTAGCAGTATTTTGATATCATTGTTGTGTTGGGGATTACATATGAGACACCTGGTGAAGTTGCTGTTGACTCCAAGCAGTTTGTTTGCAGCCATGAGAGAAGAAATTAAGGGTGAAGCAGCCTGAACTGGTGTGAGTCCACTGAGGAGCTGAGGCACTTGGCCCCAAAGCCGAATTTCAGCCTTAGCACGAGTGTTCTTCAGTAACACACAGCGCTAACATGATGTCAGAAAAGTGTTTGCAACTTATTTCTAGTTATTTATTTTAATTAATTAAGCAGGGGCTGGGAGGTTTTGCTTGCTGTTTTTTAAGCAAGCAGTTGTAAGCTGAAGTTTAGTGGAGCTAAGTGAGGGCAGCCAACAGAGCAGATGTTATTGCCGGATGCAGCAGGAAAGTTTCGTTTCATCGGGCTCTGCTAATGTGGTGGAAGAGGCTTGGCAGAACCAGGAAATATTTCCCTTCTATTGAGCAGATTCTGAATTTCTTGCATACCTTGAGGAAACAAAACCAATGCTAGGAACTCGTGCATCCAGTTGGTGAGTTTCTAGTTAATATAGTGACAGATGTAACATAGAGGGCCTGGCAGGTTTGACTCCATTAGATTTCAGAGGGATCTTCCCCATGGCTGCTGCGGCCTCTGGATGTGGTCGCCAGCTCTGTGGTTAGCTGTGCTGAGGACACACAATGAGTAAGAGGACAGATTGTGCAAGCTGTTCTCCATGCTTCTTCCCAGGAGGAGAGAAGGCATGTGAGCTTGTTTGACTTGGGGAGACGAGTAACCCACTTATTTTGCCGTGAGGACAAAGGCTGAACTTCTCTTGGGCTCGGAAATGACACAACAGTTCTCTTGGAAATCCTGATGAAAGAATCAATTCATAGGTTCCCAGTTCTTCAAGACAGTTCTGCTGGCCTGGGCTGCTCTACAAACTGTGTTTTAATGGATCCAGGAAAACGCTGTTGTCCTTCCTCCTTCCCAGCAGGAGTTATGGGAAAACACTGGAGAACTAGCAGTTCCCGTCTACTCACTGTTCCAATGTCTTGTCCGTGGGCCAGCCAGGGAGAGCTAACAAGCCCACCCATTTAAGTTAAGAATTCCTCTCCTGTGTGAGGTGGTAACTCAAGGTACAGCATGAGCTAGCATTGCAGGGAGAAAGAGTTTAATAGGAGTTTTCCCAAGGCCCTTGGAATTTCGGAGGAGACATTAGAAATGGGTCAATTCTTTTTTTCAAGGTGAGAGGATGCCTTTTTATAAAATTACTAACTGAGCTTGTTTAGATGAAATAGGAGACACAAGATAAAACAATCCCCTTTTGATCGCTCGTTCTAACAGCTGTGGCAATGACTGTAAAGCTGTGGGTTTGGTCAATATGTGAATGTTTGTGATGATTTCTGTTTATCCTTCATGTACAGGAAGAAATGTCCAGGAGCACGTTTGGTAATATCCCTGAATTCTTGGTAATGTGAGACCTCCTTAAAGCAATCTGTTAAATCTTAGCAGAGAAGGGGGAAGAGACCACGGCTTTCTGTGTGTGAATTATGAGGTGTGTGGATTAGCAAAGGGAATATTAACAAGGCTTTACTGTACTACTTCACACAGTGTATTAGTTATTCTGTCAATCTTAGTGCTGCGGGAAGTCACCGAGGCAGATGTGTGAGCAGGCTGGGAAATGGGATGGGTCACTCTTCTGCCACAAGAGTTGAAATTTCCTTAAACCCTGCATCTGGTTGCTTGATCCAGGACATGAATTAATAGCTTTGATTTTAAAAATTCTACATATTCCTCAACTAGTGCCTTCACAGGCATCTGAGTCAAGGTGCTTCACTGTAACTGTCATTTTATCTGATGGTTATTGCAAATTTGACAAACAGCTTAAAAAAATAGCACTTTTGGTTTGTGAGTCCTATGTTTAGATGCTCTTTACTGTGCTCCTAAGGGCACATCTCCTGGAAGTTCTCACTGAATTTAAACCTGATAGAGCTGAGGACTGTCAGTCTGTGGGTTTGGGAGCCCAATTCAAGCTGCATGTCTCTGAAATACCTTCGTGGAGGTGAATCCCAAGCCGTGCTCCAGAGGCTGAGCCGTTCCCTGTAAGAGCTCACATTACCTCTAGCACAGGCCTTTCTCAACCCATAGGTCCAACTTCTCTGACCTATTTTGAGGCAGCTTAATGGGAATCTGTATCAAATAAGTGGTAATGATGGCTGTGGGGGGAAACAAAAGTATTTGCCTGACAATTGAGTCATCTTTGTTTCATCTTCCCACAGCTATTAATTTGCTTAAATTCCCCGCATCCTTTGTATGGCAGTTGTCCTCCCGCCTCTGCTATTGATTCCCATATGTTTCTACCCCTGGACTGGAAGTCCACTTGCCTACAGTTGAATTCTTTTTTTCTTTTTTTTCCTTGCTGCCAGGAAAATGATTTTGTTCATGTAGTTAATTTATTGTCCCTTTTCACCACATGAGATCATCCACTTCCAGATGTCTTTCTGAGTAACTGTCAGTGATCCAGTCCTGTCTGAAACCGGCACCCGAGCCTTCCACACACGGAAAGGAGCATGTGTTGGAAGGTATCGTCATCTGTTCGTAAGACACGAGTAATCTTTCATGTGCTTGGCATTTGTTGTCCTACAATTAGACTCCTCTCTTTAAGATAATAACCTAATTATAGGCTTTGCTTCAGCAGTTTAGTGGAACACACTGGTGAATCATGGGTGAAAGGGGCAGAGGAACATTCCTGCAGCTATACAGGCCAAAAGTTGGGATATGACAGTCAAACACTGCTCTTACCTTTCCTCCTTGCTTGCAGTGTTGTCCCTGGGAAAAACTTCCTCAAAGTGCTTCCTCGAAGACTAAAAATGCATTTAATGAATCATTTCCCTGCACTGTTTATACAAATTGCAGTGTCTAATGGCAGAAATATCTGTAACATGGATCTCCTGAAAAAGAAATGTGCATCTTCTGTCTCTGTGGAGAACTTTTCAATATAAAAAGAAAGGGTTACCCAGCAGTGCCAGGAACTCACCTGTCCTGTTTGCAGGGGCTGATTTCTTCTGGAGTTACAGGTACAAACCCTGACCTGTGGGAGGAGGAACAGTGCAGCTGTACACATTCCTCTGACAGGCTTTAGAGCTCAGAGAGAAATACTCATGGAAAGCACCCTGCAATGGCCACAAAGTGAGGCCTAGGAGGAGATGTCGGTGTGATTACAGGTGATAAACTTCACTGACTGGTTCAGAAAACGGACATTTTTAGGACTGCACACCTTCAGTTTCTTTTGCAGCTGTATTTTGGATCTTATGCTTCCCTAGATACATATTTGATTTCCAAAACAGGCAGAGAAATGTTGGGTTCTGATTTTTATGCCCAGGTCTGTCTTTAGCCAGCACTACCTTATCTTTGCTCTGGATTGCTCTGAGGTGCCCAGCTTTCACCTGTGAATGCCTCCCTTCAGGGCCTTCCTCCCTTGGCTCCAAAAGTAGACCAGAGACCTGATTTTTGTCTCTTTAAACTGTCCTGATAGATCTGGGCACTTGTTACTTAGGCAGTAACAAATTGCCTAAATTCAGGCTTCAACTGACAGCTCTTGGCAATTTCTAACCACTCCTACTTGAAAATATCTACATTTTTCCAGCTATTGTGCCCAGTACACACTTCAGCCAAGATCACATTTCTGAGAAGGTATATCCTACATGCACTGGGTAATGCAACATTTATCACTGGAGATAAAACATATTTGGGCTTTGTCTTCTGTTAACACACTCTTAAGCAGGCCAGATCCTCACCTGATAGAAATTAAAGCTGCTCTGTGCAGATCCATGGAGAAGTGCCAGTTGACACTGGTTAGGTAATATCTGTGCATTATTAATCAGGGCTCAGATAATGTTGTAGAAACATTGTTCCTCAGCCAGGAGATAAATAGCTAAATAAGATACAAACCAGTAATGAGTGCAGTAGGCCAGAAATACTGATGTGGAAATGTCTGGGCTGTAATTGTTGGCTGTGAGAGAGTTTGATTTCCTAGAGGCCAGGTGGTACCTCCAGGCACGGGAGGTTAGCACTGGGATTTAGGGTCAGCAACCCCTTGCAGGCAACATCAGGAGGTGAAATCTCAAGGCTTGTCTGTGCCTGGAAATTAACCAAAACAGCTATTCCAGAGTATCTGGAATTGCTATTTTGGTGTGTTTCCAAGTGCAGACTGCTTTGAAATGCTAATGCTAGAAGCTGTTTAGCTGTTATTTACAGTAAGAAACAAAGATAACAGCCCACTACACACTTAAAGGAATGGGGGTATGTTTGGAATTAAAAAAAGATGGGGTGGCTTTTATTTTATTAGAAACAGAGACTGACCATTGCTAGTTTGCACAAAGGACAAGGAGTTTTCTGGTTGTGCTCTGGAAGTTGATGCAGCTGTGTAATGAGGATCATCAACTGTGTAACAAAGATTTTCTACTGTGCACAGGCTTCTGCAGAAGAAGGAGGGGTAATTCTATTCTCATAGCAGGTAGGACAATTAGTGATGAGACTAAATTGCATCCCAAAAGTCAAGCTGAATAGCAGGAGGAAGTTTCTGCATTAAGGACAGGACACTGCATATGGATGATGGCTCCACATACAAGAACTGCACATAATTGAAAACAAAATAGAAAATAACTTTTTAGACCAATGCAGGGAGCACTGAAGTGTGCCACATCTATCTTCTGGATAGTTTCTTTGAAACTTGAATTTGAATGGGCATAAGAAACAAATTTCCAGCAAAATCCTCCCTTCAGCCTGAAGGAGGGCTCTGGAATGCTCAGTACACGTTTTCCCCTTGGCATAGGGGTTTTTATCATGGTATGTTTGAGAAACTGTGTGTATTTACAGCTCTCTGAGTGAGCGCACTTGGCAGAATGGACACTGCCATTCCTGCAGCTTGACTGAGAGGTGGCCTGGGCTTCAAATACCTGCTTCACCCAGGAAACTTGTCACAGGGTGCCTGGAGACACAGTCGGGCTGGGTAGGGGTCGTTTCATAACCTCAGTCCCTGCAGGGCGCCCTGTGGCTCTGTCACTGTCCCTGAGAGCTTTCTTGGTGTCCTGGTGGGACAGCAGAAGAGCTGGCAGGCACAAACCCCCTTGGCATCCTTGTGTCCTCTTTGGAATTGCATCTGGAGGCTCGGTCCTGCCTCAGCTGCGGACACCCAGCCTTGGGCAGAAGGACAGCAAGTGTTAAAAGGACTGGCGGCTCAAGGAAGTGTTGACTGTAACAGGTACCGTAATGATGAATGGCATGAATGGACAATCACTCCTGCCACAGCAAATAAACCCTGTCACATGGAATCCGGCGTTTTCCAGGGAAATCAGCTTTCACTGCGGGCTGCCAGCACCAAATGAGCTTCATAAAGCACCTGCAGATCGGAGCGTCAAGCAATTATTCCACTATCTTGCCTAAAAACAAAAAGGGCCCTGCCCTTCGGTCACCTCCGACCTTTTCCAGCTAACATAAACTAATTATATTTGCGGCAGGAGGGGGAAGGGGGGTAAACCCCCCCCCCCCAAATCTTCCTGCGGGTCTTGCGGGGGCAGTGCCGGGTTTGCGGGGTGTCTTGCGGCCCCTTCATCAGCTCATAGCGGTGGGGAGCGCCTTCGCTCAGGCGCTTAAAGAGATCCGGGGGGCCTGAGCCCCGGGCCGGGGGAGCGGGGCTGGGAGCGGGGCTCAGCCCCGGCCGCCCCGGGACAAGAGCGCCTTTGTTCGGCATCACTTAGCAGCAATTACAGCCCGTCAAAACAGTTTTTGTTTTACGACAACGTGTTAATGGGCCCACGGTTGGGTGTGAGAAGTAACCCAAGCCGCATGCACTGAAGCAAGGTTAGAGGTTAATTGAGACTTTCTAACACAGCGCATGAGATTTTTGCAACCTTTTGCAGCGAGGGAAGTGGGGAACAAAAAGGAGATAATGTGATACAATTAGTTGGAAAGCACGAGGGTCAAAATTCCCAGATGGAAAGAAAAACTGGCGAAGTGAATCAGGCCAGATGGGCCACCTGGACCATAACGAATGCCAAAAATAGCTTCAGTCCTTAGTCTGGTGGATGAGGCAGTAGGTGGTATGTCTGTCCTTCACAGTGGATTTATAAAAAAAAAAAAGCAAGGTCAACATTATAAACAGCAGTAGCCTGTTGCAATTTGTATTCCAGATCTATGGTCATTAGTGCAGCTCATATTTTGGCTTTTATTTTCTTCATTTCAAAGTTACGTGATTTTAACCCAGCAGCCCCCTTCAGACTTGTTCATGGTAGTGGTCTGCTGATAAACTTTGGGCTTCCCACCATTTGTGATGTTTTTCCCACTGCAAACCATCTGGAGCATTGTTAACTAACTTGTTACTAACTCTCGAAGGTTTTGATTGCAGGGCTCCCCACAGTCAGTGTGAAGATGTTTGGGTGTACCCAAAATAACCACCTGCTCCCTGCTCACCTCTCTCTGCAGCCAGTGGGTGCTGCACCTGGAGCTGGGAACGATACAGGTTATGGTGCCCAGAGCTGTGGCTCTGGGCATGCTGTCCTTGCAAGATCCCAAAGGATAACACTCTCATCCCCTCACTCCGAGCTGCTTCAGCTGCTTCCTTTCTCCTCCGTACTTTGTCATTTCCAAGACCTCTGCAGGGTGACACACGTGGAACAGGAAAAAGCTTTCTTGTAGTCACCTCCCAGCTTGCACTGGAAATGAACTGCGAGGTGACTGGAAGCGCCAAGTCATTGCTGGCACCTGTTCAGCGCTTATTTGTTTTCCTAGAGCCACCGTGATTAGTTTCCTTCACTACCATATAAGCTTCCTCTATTGAAGCTGAATCATCTGCTGAAGGTGCCTGTAGCTCCTTTTCTGTGTCATGTCCTGATGTTTGGGGGAAGCAGTGTAAGGAATGTGACATGGGGGAAATGCCACCTGCCTCTGCTGCCTTTTCCTTTCCCTAGCAGCCTGTACATGCCAGCCCTGCCAGCCCTCGGTGGCTGCCTTCACCCTCCAGTGGGCTGAGCGAGGCTGGTGTCTAACGAGGAGCTGCTGCCAGCCCTGGGGTACCTGCTTCAAGGTCAGTGGAGCCCAGCTGGCCTTCATTAATGAGGACTGGCCTGGTGGGGAAAGGGTATTGGCAGGGGGACAATGGCACCGTGCAGCCTCCTGAGCTCCAACCACCAGCTCAGCAGCGAGGGAATAGCAACAAGTTCATGCAGCAGCAAATTGCCAAGGCTGACCCCAGCTTTGCTGACCCTGCCTCTCTGGTTTTCCATCTCTCCTTCCTCCTTCATAGACCTAAAAGCAAATGTGGGGGGGAAGGAGGGGATAGGAGAAGAAAGGCAGTAGAAAAACTTTAGGAAAAGTGAAGGGAGATAACAGGGGTGGGAGGAATTGGCTTGAATTTTGCATCTGTGGATTACCTAATGTACTCAGTCTTATTCCAAAGTTCAAAGTGGCCTGGTGACTGCGTAGAGAGAGAGAGAGATATAGGAGAAATAGAGGAGACTTGAAATAAAAGCAGAGACCAGCCATTCAGAAGGTGTAAATGAGGGGGATGACTGTGACCTGGAGAAGCCTGGCTGTCCTCAAGCGGGACCTCTCTGTGTAACCAGAGCACTGCTAAGTACTAGAAGTTGTATGCAACAACCAGACAGTTCTAGGAATTGGGAATCTTTCACAGGAAATGTATAATAAACCCCTAAGCTTTCTTTCATGGAGATCCTTACATAGACCAATCTTACAGATCTGTGTTGATCCACTTTCCTGTGCTATAAATATTCCCAAAGCAAGTGCTCTTCAGGAGATGCTGCAAGTGAACTCATTGCAAGGGTGTCCATGGTACATAATGATTCAGAGCCTGTGCTCACTGTAATTACTTTTCTATGCAGGTGTGAATCTCAAATGAACACTATCTCTGACTTTCCCTGGCTCTTCCTCTGCTCCAGCCTGCACCAGTAGTTTTTTATACTTAACTGGTGGCTGGGGAAGCCAGAACACAATAAAGCGAAGGAAGCTCACGGGAACCAGTGAGGATTTATTTTCTCTTCATATGAACTGCATAGTTTATTGTTTTTGCTGTTGTTGATCACAATTCATTTGTTGGTTTATTTGTGGATGGGTTGGGGTTTCTTTCCCTTCTCTTTGAAGCATCAGAGTTTGGCTCCAGCTGAAGGTGGGATGTTAGGTGAGTGACACACATATGTTAATGTTCCTGCTGCTCCTAAGCAAACTTCACAGTATCTGTCTTTGGCATGGGTTTGTGGGAGTTTGTACTGAAAGCCTTGGAATTTTCTCCATAATGCAAGGGGGCTTCTATTTTTGGGGGATGTGGGACAAACTTTTGTGGATTCTCCTCAGTTTGAGCCCGCACTTGGCTGTTTGAGGTTCACAGGAGATTGTCTTCTCTAGTCTGTTGTTCCTTTCACTCACTAATTTTACAAATCCAGAAAAGAAAAGTTCAACCCAAACCACTTTTAAGCAAATATATTGTGGACTCAGATTCTTGCCAGTCCTGGCTATTTGCACAGATCGCTTCAAATTTCTTTTCTCTACATCTCTCTTTTCCAAGGTCAACTGCCTTTCCTTTGTGATTTGTTCTTCACTGCTGCATTAAAGACCTTCAGTGTTTCAACTACAAGTGTAAAACAGAACCAGTGGCTCCTGCTCTGCCAATCTCCCTGAGCAGATAAGAAAATCTTGTCTGTATTGAACATCAAACTGAATTTACTTTGTGAAGGACAGTGTTGTAGCTTCACCTTGTGTAGCAGCTGGAGGACTGGCTCCTAGTAAAAACATTGCTTAGTTTAAGCTAGTTCCTCCCATGATTTCAGGCTGGTAAAAATTGGCTAAAATATTGTGATATAGAAAAAGAATATATTTCTGAGACTTATGTTTCAAGCATAGTTTGACACTATAAATGGCTTTAGTTTAAGGTACAGCTACTGCAAGATGTGGTGTAGCTTTGACTTTCTGCAGTTCCTTATCTTTTGGGTGCAAGACTGTGTATGTTTGTTTTATTTTGAGCAGCTCCTTAGGTATTAAAGCCATATGATTTCCTTCATATGTCATCAGCAAAGGTTAAGAATGTGGCTTGAATAGTCAGCCAGTTAAGATAAAAACTTGTGAAGTTGGAACAGGGCACTGAAGTGGGATTAATGGTCGGCTCATTTCTCCTCTGTGGATATTCAATAGTAGCTGAAGATTTCCAATAATAAATATATTTTTAAACTCTGGGGAAAGGTCTACTAGGGAATAAAAATAAGGTGTATAGCCAATAAAACACAGATTAATCAGAGCAAAATACTTCTGTTAAGTACAAGAACTACAGGAATACCTCTGTTGTCCTTGATTTGCCTGCTTCTGGAATGAAGTCTCAGCTCCATGAGTTACTGCTACTGAGTGCTTATCTATTCCCTGAAGATCTTTTTGAAACACTCCTTGACTGACGGAATCAAAAAATAAGGTGAAATTTCAACATTTAGAAAAGTTTGATCAGCTCTAACAGGATAAAAATAGAAATGGAAAGAAATCTCCAGTAAAACGAGGAGTACCACTGACATTGTTTTGTTTGGGTTTTTTTTCTTGGTTGGTTGGGGTGGTTTTTTTTTTCTTAATGCTATATTTTTGATTATTTTGGGAGTCTCATCTTTTTTTCTCTCCAAGATGATGATTTGGCTGATTTTAAAAGTTATTCCATGGTGATGGTGCTGCAATCAAGGGGAGAGGCAGGTGTATCACTGTAGAAAAATAATAATTAAAAAAACCCCAACCAAACAAAAACCTCCCAGCAACCAACCAACCAAACTCTGAAGCAGCCCTCAAAAAAGCCACCAACCCAAAGCAGTTCTTATATCCAGCACTGTGCAGTGATGCTCCTCCAAGGAACAGGTGGGAATATTACACCTACAGCATTGCTCATGCATTTGCCATAGGGATCTTCTGTGGAAACTCTTGCTTGAACCCCTGAAAGTCAAGTGTAAGATAAAAAGCAAGGGAATCACATCTTCTGAGGGGTAGGAGTTTAAAGTTTGCCCCCTCAGTGAAGTCACTGACAGCTGCACTGTTAAAAAGCCCGGGCAGACCTGACAGCCCCAGTGCTTTAGTTTGAGGTGTTTCCAAACACACCATTCCCTGCCCGTTACCTCCCAGGGAACAGATGGAAAGTGTTACCAGTAAAGCACATTTTCCTAGGCTTTCTGGTTCTCTTTAGCAAAAGCCTTAGAAAAGTCTTCAGACAAATTAGTGCCTGAAGGTAGAGGAAGTCTAGGAGCACAGCAGAACTGCTGACTCAGCCTGTTCTCCGAGCCGTGTCCAAGGGGAGCTGTTTTCTGCCTTCAGCGTTTCCACCACGGATGGTGATTCCTTCAGAATCAATTACATTGCTCTCAAATGTCTTCTTAAGTTTAGTGAGTCCAGTTAAATGCTGAGAGTCACTGACAAGCGAGGGTTCAACAAATGGCAGAGGCGGCCAAGGAAAGTCAACGTATCACCCAAAAGAAGATCGTATCAGATATGCCGGATCTCAGCTGGGATATGCTCTCCTGCAGTTTTTCTGCCTTTAGTCCCACACCTCCTGCCCCTCACACTGCTGAGCCAGGCCTTCTCTCAAGTTTGGTGATCCCTGTTTGGAACAAGTCCAGTGGTGCTCTAGGCTGCGACAAACACAAATATGCGGATATATAATGAGTCAGGAACGACACCATCTCTAACACAATCTGCTCCTTGCTTTGGTTTCACCAAAAGCCCAGAGATGCTGTAAGGGTGATCTGTTTGTTTGTTTTTAGAACTTTATTTCAAACTGGGAAAACCCCTAATCTTCAATTAATCACTGAGCAATTTCAGTTTTGGGGAAACAGAGCTGGTTTGAAATCACAGGAGAATCAGAAGTAGAAAAAGTCTGCAATCGCTTAATTAAATCTTTGTATGTGCTATAAAAGTCAAATATAGCTGAACTAAGTTTTTCAGACTATGTTCAAAAATTGTTTTCCACGTTTATATTGTTATCTTGGTTTGAAAGATGTGTCTCCCAAGGAAGGTGGGAACCTCCCTTGGAATGGAAAAATATTACGCCCTTCCCTCTGAATTATTATAACCTTGAAATTAAAGGGGCTTTCAGGCAGAGATATGGGGAAAGGAATAACAGTTCTTTACTAATATATATATGTATATGTATAAGAAGGCAAACAAAGAGCAGTACCCGTGGCAGTGACACCAAACAGAGCAGAACCCCAGTGCCGGCCTCTCCCGGCCGCGGGCCCTTTCCCCTCCCGTGCAGTGACACTCACAGCCGGCAGGGGGCGCTGCTGGCTCCCGGCCGGGCAGGGCGGGGGCGATGATTCCCCCGCGCCGGCAGGGGGCGCTGTGGCGCGAGCTCGGCCGCGTCTCTCCCTCACGGGGTAATGGCGGAACGGGCTGTGGCAGGAACCTCGGAGCGGCGGGTGGGACAGAGGGGACCGGCAGACCTCAGAGTAGCAAACAAAATTTATCAGAAACTCAGCAGCTGTAGCAGGAGCCGCGGGGTGTCCCGGCAGGCAGAGGCTGCAGGGGTTACAGCGTAGCAAAAAACTCGGAGCAATGGCAGAGAAGCGGCGGGGCTGGGCAGCAGCAGCCCGGCTCCTGAACACGGCCGGGAGAGGCTCCCTTGGAGAGGGGCTCGGGGTCCTGGGTTTTCCACTGAGGCACCCCAGTAGATGGTGAGGGGCCTTTCCAGTGAGGTCGGGTGTTAATAAGGTCCCAGTGCAATGGCTGCTCTTATGAGCAGAGCCTCACTCACAGTAAGGAAGAAGCCGGACAGGGCTGGGCTCTGGCAGTGGCAGTGAATTCTCCCCGCAGTAAACAGCAGCTCGACCATTCTCCTCCGATGCCGACAGCGAGAGAGCAAGAGGAGCCGACCCCAGCCTCTCACCACCCGGCCAAAATCTCCTGCTATCTCTGCCCTACCAAAGAGAAAACCCCTCAGGTAAGAGAGGAGCCAGCTGCATCCTTCCCCCACCTTGGCCATTGCTTTTGTCTCAAGGTACCGGTCGTTATTGTTTCTTAGCAACAGATGAGACAAAATTCCATGAGAGAAAGAAACAAAAGGAAAAATCCTAACCTCCAGCAACTGTCTCTGCCAAATTTCCTCTCAGAATGAATTTTTATCCGATATTAATTTAATAAACACATTTAAGCAGATGTATTGATTTAAGCAGTTGTGTCATGAGGACTGTGCATGGGCTGAAAATCAAGTATGTTCTTAAATCTTCTGCTATGATAAGGAGGGAAATGCTTCATGCTGAAAGTAAGTTTCTTATTGGTTTTTTGATAAGTGAATATCCTGAATTTCTTTGCTTTCATGTTGGAGGGATCTGTTTGTCTGAGAATATAGATTGTGATGGAGAATATAGATTGTGATGGTATCAAATCTCTGTGCACAGTGGAGTAGTGCTACTAATAGTGAAATAACTGAGCAGGATGATCTGGTGTTCTCGAATTGTAGCCACACTACTGCAGCTAAAGGGAACTGTGGCTGGAGGTGTGTCCTGCCTCTCAGGCTATGATTTCATGTGGCACTTGGAATGTGCTTGATTTTTTTCCTATAAATGTTGAGTATTAAATGGATGACTTCAGAAAGATGATCTTTGCCTCGAAAGTTCAGCACCTACTTGAGCACCAGGCTGATTTGAGGGCATAGACCCCGGAGATGAGATAGAGCTCAGTTTAAAAGATAGGAGGTGGATGTTCTGTGGAATATAGTGGCCCATAGGAAAGGGAGAATGAAGTCTTTGAGGAGTGTTTATTCAGTAGCTTGTGACTGAGGGCAGATTTTAAAGGTGAATGTTTGAGTTAGTAGTGAGCACATGTCTGAGCTGGGGAGTTGGAGTGCTCAGACTGCAGAATCTGCAGCTTCTCATCTCAGGATTTGTGGCACAGAGCTGGTGCTTCTGGGGACACCTTGGGTCAACCACCGGAGTACCAGAGCTTTCTGGTCCCTGCCTACAGCTATTACTATAATAACTGGATCAGAACTCCTTTAGCCAGGCTGGTGGAACACATCATCCAGGGAAGCAATCTGTCTGGTTTTCCTGGTCATCTCTGTGACTTCTGAAACCATTTGTGACTAAGTCAGAACAATATTCCACCATTTGCAATAGCTTGAGCTAAGTAGGGTGCTTACAAAAGGAAAAGGAAATAATATCTCCTTCCCCTTTCCTGATGGATTTTGCTTATGTTGAAGGAAAGGTACCTTGGTATTGCAAATGCACGGTGCCTGTTTAGGTGATTCTGATATCCTCGTTTCCATATGGAGGGTGATATCACAACCCATTTTTGCTTTTATCATTCTGTAAATTTTCAAAGCTTACCGAATTTTGCACAAATGAAAGAGGCAAACACAAGGCACAAAAGAAATTTTGTAGCTTTCAGCACTGTGAGACTGTCCAAAACCTCAGAGCTGTTTGAAATAAAGGAAAAAGTCTGAAGAATAGAGCTTCTTCAAAGAAGAAGAGAAAAACGGGAAATTGATAAGAACGGAATTTGCTTTAGCTGAGGAAAGGAAAAAACATGGGGAAATAAAATTGAAGCATACATACTTTG
Organism: Falcunculus frontatus; assembly: GCA_013398115.1. Classification (NCBI taxonomy): domain Eukaryota; kingdom Metazoa; phylum Chordata; class Aves; order Passeriformes; genus Falcunculus; species Falcunculus frontatus. The sequence continues at coordinate 430,634 of VZRV01007685.1, forward strand.
AGAAACTGGAATTTATTTCTAGTTTTTAGAAACACTCTCAACATTTTATTCTAATACTTTTCTTTGGTCTGTCTCATGTGCACTTGAATCTTAGGGAGTCAAGAAGAAAGGGACCAACCCTGACCTGACAGCAGAGCTGGGAAGTAGAGCCAGTTTTGTAGTATTGATAGCAGACAGTGCAAATATAGTTTACTGGATCTGGTAATCTGCATCTGTCCAGTCCAGCTGCCCTGATGGTCCTTCAGACAAGATTGGATGTGTTTTTCAAAGCTCTTCTGTGGTTCGGCTGTCTGGCACGGGTTTGGTGCAGGAATGGAGCGGTGAGCTCCTCTTGTTCGGGATATCAGATTGACCCCTCCTAACCTCAAAACCTTTTTAGCTCTGCCAGCCACTGAAAAGTCCCCAGATAATGCTGACTCTGAATGGTACCCATCTGGACTTGATTTGAATCGAAAGTCGGGATGGAAAATCCTCAGTAACTCTCAGACCCAAAGGCCGAGGCTGGAAAAACAAAAGCCACCACACTTGCAAGAGGGCAACTATTCCTGGTCTGTGAGCACTGATGTCTCTCCCTCACTGGTGAGAAACCACCCACAGATTCAGAAGTGTTTCGTGTTGGGGTTTTTTTTTTTCCAGGGTAACCAGAAAGGCATGTGTGGATTATCCTTATGAGACCGGTTCGCAGAAACAGAATTGTATGTTTTTAGCAGACAATGTATTTTGAAATTAAGATTTATGTATTTTTTAAAACTCAACTTGGGTTTTTTTTTTCTAAAATTAGCAGTAAGAGCATGTACTACTTTTCTTTAACTATTGACTTTCTGAACTCTTCTATTTGAGGGTACAGGTAGCTGGAGCTTATAGTTTGGCTCTGTTAGCTAAGATAAAATAAAAGGGTTTGATTAGAACCTGAACAACAATATTGCAGAACTGCATGAATTAATTATTCCAAAGAGGAGATCTTTTTTCGAATAGTTGGTTTCCTCAGTGGCTAAGAAAGGAAGTGTTAACCAATGTTTGCAGCAAGTCAGGTCCTGTGTGCTCACTGCTAACGTTGGCAGGTTTCTGTGCGCTGTATAGAGATGGGTGAACCTCAACAGGTTTTGGAGGTTCAGTTCTAATTATTATAAGCACCTGAAAGGTTGAATCTGAGGCACAGCAAAACCTCAAAGCCAGCTGGGAGGCTCCGGGCAGAGCCTCCTGCATGCCCTCAGGCTTGTACCAATGTGAGGTGCTCTCCAAACCTCCTGGGAGCATTGGAATATCTTTGATAAGGCTCTGCGGATCACGGGAGGAGCAGGATATCTTTGATGTGGGTCTTCATGGTGTGGTTGGTTGACAGAGGATGTTCAAGGAGGTCTCACAGCTGCCCTGTGAGGTGAAGCAGGTGACAAGTCCGAAGGGATCGAAATGGATCTCCGTAACTGTTTGTTATAGGAACTGTTGCAGCTAAGGGTGGTTATTGGGGAAAATAAAGTTTTCCTAATAACCCTAAAAAGAAAGTTCCTGGACCTTCCTCTCCACGCCTAGGGATTGCCTGAATTTGGAGTTTGCTGGGCTATGGTGTCATAACGTTGTGCTGCCGTAACACCAAAGGCTCTGTTCAGTCTGCCTGAGCCTCTGGCTTCAGCCAGGCAGAGAAACAACGCAATTCATGTTGTGGTCAGTGTGGGTGGTAGAGGTGCTGGGGAGTCAAGCGTGGCTGGTCTCGGCAAAGCTGTCTCTGCTGAGCAGTTGGTTGTGTTTCTCCCCCTCAGCATCAGGAGATCATTTTGAAAGGTACTTAATTCTGTGGGCTCTCTTTGTGATACCAACCTGACCACAGAACACCTTGTTGCAGCTTCCAAAACAGGACATACATTCCTGGTTTCTAGAAATGAAGCTGGACTTGTGTTGCCAAATTTGGGATGCCTCTAATGTTTTCCTTTGATGCTTGTGATCATTGTGACCCATTTTCCAGCAGGAGTCAGAAGATTTGTCTGAAAATGAGGTTCCCATAGTGTACTCAGTGACATCCAGTCCCACTTCCCAAACATGCAGTCAAAATGGATCATTTAGAGAGACCAGGAGCATTAATCAGAGCCTTGGGATGGAAGCAGAATGGGGAGGACAGTCCATGTGTGACCCAAGCTGCTGCCGAGCTGGGAAATAAAGTTACATTTCACAAGACTACCCTTCTTGTTGACATTTCAAGTATTATGGAAAAATATCAATGTAGTAAGCATCAGTGCTGGCATCCCTTTGTCCAGCACACAAATAATCTTGGCTGAACCCGAAGGAAAAGGCAGAAAAAGCCAAAGTAAAATATTTATCTTGTTTGCTTTTATCACATAGTAGAAAAAACCTTCAGCATCTTTTGTCTGTGTGATGCAGAACACCACCAGAGCCAGGAGGTTTTCTGTTAATGTGAGAGTTATTTATATGTTATCTAAACATAATCAAAATGTGCCTGATTATTTTTATCTGAGCCCATTGTTTCTGTGCACTGCTCTGCAGAATAAATACTACCCAAGAATTTAAATAACAGTTATTTTCCAAGAGGAAGATTTCAGAAAACTTTTCTGGTCATTTCATTCACTTTTTTTATCTAATTCTTCCCAACCTGTTCTTAATCTGCCGTAATTTTAGCTGTATCTGACGTTCTAATATAGTTCTGTGGTATCTAGTTGACATTTGATCTCTCGTGTGGCAAAGACTAATTCTGCTTCACTTCTAGTTGAGTTAGGGAGGTCAAGGGAGAGTCTAATCCCGACCATACCCACAAAATCTGGTAACCCTGTAGATTTAATTGTTTTAGGCCAGATGTACATTGAGCTGAGCGGATTCTGGGATTCTCCAACAGCAGAATTTTTGGTGTGGGGTTCCTGAAAAGTCCTTTGTAATGTCTGTGGATGTGTTGGCAGAATTTAATGAATTCTGTCTCAAACACTGGGTGTTTGTTTCTTGAAGCAGCTCTGGGGTGGAGCCGGTTTTCCTGTGCTTTAGGATGCTGGGAAGACAAAACAGCTGGGGACTCTTGCACGTTCTTGACTGCTGAGTGTATGGAGTCCTGTCAGACATGTGCCAGCAGAGACTGCTCAGAAAGGGAGACACTCAGGCATCTGCATGACCCAGGACGGTGCCGTGCAGTGTGACAGTGGCACAGGAGGTGAGTCAGCATCTTGGGGATCCACGACCCAGGCCGCAGTTCGGCACCATGGGAACGGCGCGCTTTGGGATGCCATCAGCAGAAGCACCTCATTAAGCAGACCACCAGAGAACGATGACAGCAGAAGCAATGTTTTCAATTCCCAGGAGGAAACACAGCTTCCACACGAAACCTCCTGGCACTCATTTATGGAAAAGTAATATATTGATGAAGATTTTTCCATAGTACAGGTTTTCTGGGCAGTTTTCTTGTCTTCCAAGCCTAAAATGCCCTCTTGAGTGGCATCCCAGTGACTCTTTGCCCCTGGAATAAGAGCCATCTAGGAAGATTGTGCTTCCTGCTCTGGATTTGTGGCAGCAGCCCTGTGAATGAGGATCACAAATCCAAGAGCAGCTGTTGCTTAATGCCACAGAACAAGACAAGGCGTTGGGTTTGGTCCAGGCCTGATGTAAGCGAGGCTTGCATGGCTTTCAGTATTGTTGAATTTGGCCTATTCTTCTTACTCAGGAACAGATTGTGCTGCCTACTTGGCTGTCCCAGTCCTTCATCCTGAGCCAAAGGAGTCTAAGACTATTTGTGGAATCTGAACATGAAATCCTGGCCCTTTTTGACTCAATGGGCATTTTGGTGTTGACTTCCACAGGGCGGGAATTTCACCTTGAGTATCCCAGATGTCAGGAATATTTTCTGGTTTTGTGATTCTCTGTGGAAGATGTTAGATGCCGTTTTCCTTAGCTTTGCTTGGGCGTAAGGGACCTGCCTAGATTATTTTAGTTGGCAAATACATTTTTCCAGCGTCTGTGGCAGAAATAGCTCTGTGCATGAAGTGCCAGGCTAAGTAGCTCCTGTTAAGTAGCCCCTCTGCAATTCTGCAGTTAACACCAGCTGCTACTGCCAGACCCCTTCCGTGGGCTGTGAAGTGTCCAACTTTGTGGTGGCTGCTGCTGTTCTACTGTGTGTTTTTAAAAAAAAATAATAAATCTTGGCTATATAGCCTTTGTTTGGGGGGTAAAACGGGAATTGTGAAATCCTGGCGCCAGCATAGGTCAAGGCAAAGCTTCAGTGGGTTGAAGCAGGATAATAAGAATTTTATCTGAGAAGTTTAATGGGACTAAAAAGTCCATCTCCCAGTCCTGATGTGGGCTAACACTTGACATTCCCTTTGCTGGTGTTGAACCAGAAGGCATCAGGAGTGTGGGGGTTTCTGACAGGAAGCTGCAAAGGGCTCCAGAGCTTTGAAATGTTTCCATGCTGAATTCAGGGAAGGAAGGAGGGATGCATTTACTTAATGCATCTTAGCATTAAGTAAACTGGTTTTAACCATTATGCTGAGCTTTGGGAGAGCTGGATTTATTCCTGGTATGACTTGGGGCAATCACTGCAGACCAGAGCTTTCGTAAAGCACATGTGACTGTGTGGACATCTCCAAAGTTTTAGAGTCCCAGCTCTCATGCAAATCTGAAGGATTTAGAAACCTAAACGCTCCTGAAAACCCCTGAAGAAGTCTTATCTCCTTCTTACAGCACTTAAATAACTTTATGTGCTTAATTTATCTACAGAACTGCCTTCTTATCCCTTCGTTCGGCACCTCCGAACAGGATACAATCTTTGCTTCTCTCATCTCACGCTTGCCAGGTCCCCACTAGAAAATAAAGCTGGCCAAGAACTCTCATCTGAAGGCAAGTGGTCCATCGACAGCTCGTGCCTGTGTTACCTCCCTACCCAAAACCCCAAACCAGCTCTGGTCCATAGTGCTTGTTGAAACGGGGTCAGTAACCCAGGGGGGTGTCCTGATTAATCAGCCTTTTGGTACTTCTGCTTGGGCATCAGGGTGGTCTCTTGAATCAAGAGTTCTGAGAGTCTCTGTGCTGCAGTTCTTGCATCCTGTTCTACAAATGTTCACCTGGAATCAAAGAATAATTATTATTGTTTGGGTTTCTTAATTTTTAGGTCACGGTCCTCATTCCACAGGGTTTCGTGTGCCTAGTTCCCAGATGAATTAAAGGTTTCTTTCCATTTGGTACTGTTTTGTAGCAATTAATCTTATTTTTTAAACATCAGCACCTGTTCCATGACAGCTTCCTTGCTCCCTCCCCAATTTCTGACACAAGTAATTAATTTATTGAGGTATTATTGTATTTCATAGCTGAACTTACTTTTGAAAATTTGTTGGAGAGGACCTAAATAAATCAGTAGTTCACTCAGCAACACCATTAATGTGGGTAATAAAACAAATTTTATAAATTTGTCACAGACCTTGAAAGTGGTGCCAAAACCTTTTAAATCCACACACCACAACCGCTTTTCTTCCACACACCTCTCTTGCCATGCTGGTCACATTTTTGGTGTTTGTGGCAGGGTGGCTCCAACACTGAGGCAGATTTTATTTCTTCATAATCCAATAAATATCCAAAGCCCTGGATCTGTTGCCCAGATGACAACATCCTGTAAAACCTACCAAGTTCAGTTTTAAAAAACTATTTATAGTCTTTAATTGAAGGACTGAAAGGAATTAAGTATAAGGAATTTAAGTATACATAAAAAAATCCCCACACAAAGCAACACAAATGACCCATTTTCATGTTTTTAACAAAAAGAGTGTAAAATGTTAGGTCTCCTTCATGCACAAATACCGTACTCTTCTTTTGCTACAGATAACAGACACCCCCTCAATCCAGGCTCATTTATTCCATCTGAAAGTATTTTTTTCAGAAACAGCTGTTTCCTGTGAGGAGGGGATCCCTTTGCCAAGAGAGTTGTCCACACTGCAGAATACCAACATAGTGGTGCAGCTTAAAATTAGGAGTCTAAATCCTAAATGAGCCAGGTGTAGTGTTATGGAAAGTGTATGTTCTGTGGAGGGCCCTTGTGGAAAAGAACTGATCAGGAAGTACCTTTGCAATCAAAATTAGGACTGTAAATCGAGGATCGGGATAGGGCACATTCAGAAAGACAAGGAGCTACTGGAGAGGGTCCAGCTTAGGGTCACAAAGATGATGAGGGGTCTGGAGCATCTCTCTTATGAGAAGGGACTGGGCCTGTTTAGTCTGGAGAAAAGAGGACTGAGAGGGGATCCCATGAATCTACATAAATATCCCAAGGAGGAGCCAAGGAAGGTGCCAGACACTTTTCAGTGGTGCCCAGTGACAGGATGAGGAGCGATGGCCATAAACTGAAACACAAGAAGTTTCACCTCAGTGTGAGGAAGAACTTCTTTACATTGAGGGTGGCAAAGCACTGGAACAGCTGCCCAGGGAGGCTGTGGAGTCTCCCTCTCTGGAGACACCCCAAACCCAGCTGGGTGCATTCCAGTGTCACCTGCTCCAGGTGACCCTGCCTTGGAAGAGATGTGGGACTGGATGATCTCCAGAGGTCCCTTCAAACTTGAACTTTAAACTGTGATCATGAAGATGACATGGAGTATTTCAGGGCAGTAATACCAGCTCTGTGTGACTGCTCTTCCTTGCCGAGCTGAATCCTTTTCCTTTGCCCGTCCAAACTCTCCCTATGCCTCATTTTCAGCCTCTCCTGCAGTCAATGATTGAGGCTGTTCTGTAGCTGTCAAGATCCTTTGCAGAGCCCTGTGGGTCATGAAGAGGCTGAAGCTGTACCTTCCTCCACCAGCCTTGGTGCCCACTTTGGAAGTGCTTCCATGCATATCTTTGCAGAGCTTTGTGTGCTGTTGCAGAGCACTTTAAAAGCAGAGTTTCCATCAGTTTCATGGATGCATTCATGGATGGCAGGAGCAGGCCAATAAAATCTATGGCCAAATCTCAGGGACAGCCAGTCAAAGCCTTTAATAAGAGGCAACTTGAACTGTAGCTATGGAGAGGATTGGGACAGCCCACAGAGCTCCCCTGAAGGCTGTTATCATCTGAATGGTTCTAGTGTTATCTCCTTCCAGTGCTCCTTGCCTGTTCCATTCAGACTTTTATGGCTTTCCACTGAACAGCCAGCTGATCATAACCAACAGGATTTTATTTTAATTTCCCAATAGGGTTTTTGTTTTTCTTGAAAAAATGACTGAGACCCAAAGGATTTTCCAGCTGGAAAATAAGACCTGTCAGTTGGAAATTCTGAATAGATCTAAGTAGACACCTGTATGATACCTTAGATGTATTATGTGGCTGGAAAGGAGTGTGAGGGTTCAAGGAAAATGGAGGGGGCAGGAGAAGAACTTTAGGAGTCTGTTATGTCCATAGCTGGTTTTCATTTTTCCTTCCTAAAAGTAAGTTTTATTTAGCAAAAGTGGTCAAAGGTAAGCAATATTGCCCACAATAAATTGGAATGTTCAATGGCAATGGAATTTATGATGGATCGTAGGATGTGCTGATGCTGTGCTGAACCTGGTGCTGTCACTATGGCAGAGGGAGATTTCAGGAAAAAGCCTCTGGGACTTGATTATTCCTTTACCTCACTGGCCATCCCCATTATAAGGCATTGCCATTAACTGACACCCTGCATCATCTCAGCTCTTTTGGGTGGCTGGGAAGTAAAAAAGTTGAGTTCTTCTCTTCAAGTTTGAGGAAAAAAATAACACAAGAGTTTTATAATAATTATCACCATGGAATGCAGACTATGTAAAACTTGTCCAAATGCTCATGTTGGTCCTGACCACTGAACTGCTGTGTTAAGTTACCCAGACATATTTAGGTGAACCTGGAGCTTCCCTTTGGTGGTTGTGCAGGTAAACAATGCAAAATTCAGCTTTAACAGTTTTATTTCTATGTGATCAAGGGCTTGTTATTAGTTTCAGTATTTGGTTGAACCTGAAATGTGAAGAGAATTTGGGGATTCAAGAGCACTGTGGACTGAACCTGAAGGAAATATTTGTACAGCCTGCTGTGACCTGAAATCCCTAAGCTTTGCACAGCTGTAGAAAGAAATCCGTTTTGGAGTCTATTATATTCGGACATGGCTATAAAACACAACCTCTCAAGTGCATGTCCCAGGAATAAAGAATTAGACATTTAGGGAATGTGTTCAAATATTATTTATACCTCAATTCATCAAGCAAGAGAAACTAAACTAAAAGCCTGGGATGAGGTTTTTTCCCAGTTTGTACTCAGGTAATAAGTTTATGATGTTTTATAAGTGGAGGGCACAGAGGCAATTTCCCTGCATGGTGCTGGAGGAAAGGGCTGTATCTTGCCTTGTGCCTGGTACCCCAGGTCTTTTGTTGCAGCTGGGGCCTCTGAAACTTGTCCTCTTCCATACCCAGGACAAAGCTAAAAATAATTGTACTTGGGTAATGGATTATGAAATAATTATAAAACATTTTAAATTATAGCAAAATCAGCATGAGTCTAGAGATTAGCTGCAATGCCAAGACCTAAACCAGCTGGAATAATCTAGAACAAAACCCTACTTTAACTTGTTATTTCCATGGTTTAAAAATACACCTTCTCACTGCTGAGTCTTTGGTGTTGGTGGTCGCGTTGCATCCTGTTGTTAGCACCTGGAGCCGTGCTGGGAAAATCCAGTTCTTGGCATGTAGAAGCTAATGCTTCGCATCGACCTGTCGTTGCCAAATTACATGGAAAGCATTCTCTTGCCAGGTCACTAGAAATTAGATTAATTGTAACACAGAAACCACAGGAAGGGAGGAAAAAATCAGTCTTGTGCCTCTGAATATCACTGTACACCTTTGGTTGTACAACAGCACAGTCAGGCTGAAGCAGGCTCACAGGGCAGGCTGCACAGAAGTGTTTGCACTGCATTCACAGCTCCTTGGTGGGATTCAGTATGGAAGTGATGAATGTGCTGGTTCCAGTAATCACAGGGGCCATGGGAGCAGGATGGTGAAAAGGGTTATGATTGACCTGTGTAGATATTAATCAAGTGTCTGACAGCACCACTTTGAATTCTGTTTCCTTTTTCTTAATTTTTGCTTAGAGCAGAGGCCAGAAGGGCTTCAGCCTCTTAGAGGAGGTCAAATACATAACCAGGCCAAGGTCTTTGTGGAAGTGCAGAGCTGTGTTGTGCCAGGCCCTTGCTGGGGGCACAGCTGTGGAAATGTCCTTGTACCTTTGTTTTCCTTGGTGCCATGTTGCCCCGCTCTGCTGGACATTGGCATTTTCCAGAAGATCTGACCTCCTCCATGTGGCCTTTCCAAACACCCTGAGTCTCAGCTGCCCAACACAGCCAGGGCATTCAGCCTGGCTGCCACAGCAAGCCTTCACCACTGGGGCACAGAAACCAGGGCATAGAACAGTCAGCTTTTTTTTCTCCTCTCTGCTTTATGTGAAAATCTAAAATCTCCTTCTGGGCCACAGCCTCCAGGCAGTTCTTACCAGAGGTAGTCCATGAGATTGAACAGACAAATTTCTCTGTTGTAGAATATTTTCTCAAGCGGAGGAAAAGCCACACTCGTATTTTTCACCAGCATTGACCATTTCTTGTTGAGTGGGAAGATTTTCAGGTGTGCTCAGCATCACTGCCCTGAGCTTTCTCACTGATTTTCCAGGAGTAAGTTAGATCTGTGTTTGTGGGCTCTTCACCAAGACAGGCTGGAGAGGTGACAGGCATATCCCTTACTGAGTTTGCGGAGCTGGGAGGCAGAGGCTGTTCTCCATCCTGGCATTCACCTTCCTGAAGACATGGAAAAGTCTTGAAGACACAGGGCAGCTCCCGTGACTTGGTTTGCTGACTCTGCCATGTTGCAAAGCAGTACTTTACTACTGGATAGTGTTTTGGAATAGAAAATGCATGTGGCATGCGTTCCCATTTTATAGCATGGAAGAATTCCCAGCCACGCAAGGTCAAATTTAAGCATCTGACATAGAGGGAATAATGAGCGAGGAATGACAGATAACCAGTAGCTTTTTTATAGACACAGACCTTAGTCACATCGGGCATGGTAACAGGTGCTTTGTGTGTATTCCCACAAATAAAACATCCTAAGGAGCAATGCCAGCTCACAGCAAACAAAACAAGGGTATTAAGAGTACTGAGGGAAAGAAGTGCTGGGAACATGAATATTCATAAAGACTTGCATCCCCCCTGTGTGATGTCCAGCCATATTCCCTTATGTTGTCCTTGCCTGCATTAGGACATTTGTTTTTGTAAGAACTTGAACATTTAGCTTATCTAAGTCTTACCTCAAATAGGGAAATAAAAACTCTCTTTAGTCAAACTTAGCAAAGAACAGTTTTGGAGTAGTCTTCTATTGTTGTGGCAGAGGAGTGGGACTGTTTCAAGGGCACAAAGGAGCAAAGCTTTGGGTGAAAGTTTTGGTCCCAGGCCCGTGGGAGCAGGCCAGCTGCTACCTGTGTTATATAGGAGGAAGCTAATGGAACAAAGTCGTTCAAATAGGATTTATTTATTTACTAGACATGCTTGCAGTGTGCTTGAGAACACAGGCTTTATTTTACCTATGTCTGTCTTGAAAGAAACTCATTTCTGTTGACTTAGGCCACAAGCAGTGTCTGTGGAGCAATCTCTCTAAATCATTCCTCGTGCACCTTCAAGGTTAGCAGCTTTCAGATGCAGAGTTACTTCAATGCTGTGGGATACCTTTGAAAAAAGGAATTGTTGTCCAAAAGCAGCCAACATATGGATATAGCTGAGATAGGAAGAGAGGAAGATCTTTCAGAAAAGACCATTATATCCTTCCCTATTTTCTGAAGAAAATATTTCCTGTTCCATAAAAAGACAGACTGACTAGTGTGTAACATAAACCTATTACAGAAAAAATACTTCAATGACACCTTGGGTATGCTGGTAAATTCCTGCTACCTCTGTCCACAGTGTAGTGGAGAATGTTGTTCAGCAGTTTGTATCAGCACATGCTTGTCCTTTCATGCCATCAGCCTCTGGTTCAGGAAGCTGTTGAAGCACGTGCCCGATTTCCAGTACCTGAGAAGTCCCATTGATTTCAGCCTGCAGTATAAAACTAGCACCTATCCTAATTATTAGGATGCGTTCCTGAGTCCTAGACATCCACTAATTGCTCATCCAATGTGCCCAACTCTACTTTATCACATCAGCAGCTTCCTCCTTGCAAAGAAAGCACACAGCCGATTTGTTACCAATAATTATAATTCTAGTTTGCTATTCAAACCTTTCCTTGGGTCTAGTCATTTAAAGGTCTACCTGATCACTTCTTGCATCCTGTTAAAAACACTCTACAAAATGCCAGCTGTGTGGATAAAATCACAGTCCTTTTCCACTTCCTGTAGTTCTTCCTTTAACTCTTCAGTCTTAGCAAGGCACTAAGACAGGCTTAATTTGGTCTTTGGGTTTTTTTAGGATTTTTTTTATGAGGATAGAAGCTGAAGCCTCCTGCATAACAGATGATGCTTCTGTATTGTTGCAGGATGTGAATAATTAAAGAATGCATCATGTCATAACTGCTGCAGCTGTAGAAAAGGGGTGTATTTGTGGCTGAACCTTTTTAGCTGCCACGCAGCAAATGCACGTGCGGTAGACTTTGGCAAATAAGTTGAAAACTTCATAATTAACTGGCTGTCAAAAATTTGGAAGCAAAACACAGGAGTTGGTTAGGAAATCAAAGTATGATGTGTTTTTAATCACAAAACACAAGGAAATTTTAAAAATTTATGAGTAATAAATCTATATTGTTGGTACCAAATGGCTCCCTTTGCAGTCCTTTAATGTAACACCTGCGCTTCCTCTCCATGAGTAACGACCCATTTTTGGACTGCCCCAGGAGCAGTGCAAGAGGAGGTTTGCAGGCTCAGGAGAACAAAGCCAGGTTCCCAGACTGAGCTCTGACTGCACTTTAGGATTCCATTTACAGTCTGTTTGGTTTGTAATTCAAATCGCTCCAGACCAGAGTTAATGTTTAGACCACAGCCACCTGAAATTTGCTTCAGGGCTGAAGCCCAGCCAGATTGCAAATGGAGGAAACACTTGGGGTTTGCTAAATACAGTTAATAGGGGATTAGAGGCTGTGTTTTTTATGGGAGCACAGGGAGGTCTATAATAGGAAAAATATTAAAATGCAAATAAACAACTTCAGCCACGCTGAGCAGGATGCAGCTAATTGCACTCCAGCCATCAAGTAGCTGTGCTTCCTTTCATTAAGCAAAGGGCAAATGAGAGGAAGAAGATATCGGGGCTAATACAGGTTTTGATGAGGGATGGTCTTTTACATCCATCTGATGGGAAATGACCCAATGACTGGGTGACTGCACTGGGAGTTCTAAGATTCCAGAGATGATACCTGTCTTCCTGCTGCTGATTTGTTACATGCACCAAGACTTCCAAGACTTGAGCAATTTTGTTTTCCATTTCCTTTCTTAACGTTGAGCTCCTTGGAGCTCCTCCACAACGTGTGTGTGTGTTCAATGTGTCGTGCAGTGAGGTGTGGGTGGACTCATCGTATGAGAATTTACCACTGCCCTGTAAATCATGGAGTCACTGGAAGGAACCTTGGAGGTTGTTGAGCTGGATGAAGCAGGATCAAGTGTAGCTAAGCCATGCCTACCAGACATTTGTCTTAACGTTTTCTTTAAAACTCTGGCAAAGGAAATTCCATATTTCTGGGTTGCCTGTAAAGTGGTATTTATCTAAATTTTGTCTGCATAATTTCAGTGAAGGAGATTCCACACTCCTAAGTTGCTTGTTCCAGTATTTTACCACCATAGCTGAAATGTTTTTCTAATACCTGACCTAAGTTGTCTTTGCTAGAGCTTATGCTGATTCCTCCTCTTTCCGCTGGCTATGAAGAACAATTAATCATTCCTCTCTTCTTAGAAGTCCCTGCACATGGAAGACTCTTTGTCACCTGCATTCCTCAGTTTCCTCTCCTCCAGACTAAACAACACCCAAGTCTTTATCCTCCCCTCAGATGGCAGGTTCAGAACTGCAGCTGGCCATTAGAGCAACTTCTGTGTTGCCAAAAATGTGTGTAGCCCTGAGATGTTTTTCCAGAGCCAAGAGGATTTACCCTTGTGAAACTCTTAGTCCTGAGATTAAGAGTTTCAAAAGCTGTTGTGAACACAGGTGACACGTCTCAGTTTATATGGTTAAAAAAGGAATATCAGAGGACTCTGGGCAATTCCTCCGGTTTTAGGGCTTGTATGTGAGGGAGAAACCATTTGTGTGCTTATGCAAACAGTTCTTAATGTGAAAAATTAGACTTTAAAGTATGAGGTTTAACTCAATAAATAAATTAAAGTCCTTTCTTAAAAGGAGGAACACGGACAGGGAAGAACTGGCCACCTGGGTTGGGAAGGGAAGCCAAGGGCTGGCAAAGATTGGAGGGGACACAGGAGGGATGGAGCTGTGGGATCCACCTTGGAAACGTGCACTTGCTCTGAAAAGCCCTTGTCTGTCACAATTCCCAGCAACCAGGCCTGGAGAAGTTTGAAAGGCTTTATTGGCTGTTTTTACTCCCCTCCTCCCTCCTCCTTGCCTTGCCACTCAATTTTTTATTTTCTGGTCCTGTGTACAGTTTGAGAAAAACAGACACTGAAATCCAAAATTCTATACTCCAAGGACATTTTTTTCCACATTTTTGTTCCTAGGGAAAAGAAGGAATCTCGATCTTAGATATTCTCACGTCTGATGTTTGTTAGAAAAAGGAGGGCTTTTAATTGAAAAAAAAAAAGAGGTGCTGAACAAAAACTCCTCAAATGTTAAAGGACTCCTGCAAAATCTAGAGCAGACTGCAAGAGATGGAGTGTGGGTTATCCTGCAGGGACAGCCTGTCACTACGATGTGTCCACCCCTCTTTCTGCCAGAAGCGGGAAGCAGGGGAGGCTTTTCTGCACCCGCAGCTGACTTGGAGCATCTCTGGCTACGTACAGCAGCTCCTGTGGCCAAGAAATTTTATGGGGCAATGGCTTGGCTGGGTTTTTATCCTTTCTGTAAACCCAAGACAGGAAATACACAAAGCAAGATGCACATGTGCATCTTCTTTGATATCCACAGGGAATACTCTTGCCTTCTGCGTGGTGCAAGAGGTGTTGGCATGAGAGAGATGATATTGCAAAGCCCTCAGCTGTCTCCTCAGTCAGCTTTTGAAGCAATCTGGAAGATAGACATGATTTTGTCTGCAATTTTAGCATGATCCCAGTTATTTACATTGCCTTCCACAGTGGAGGGGGGCGGTGTGCTAACTTATTTTTGATCACTGGCTTGAAGCATCTTTTGACTGGCCCACCTTTTCTGTGTGGGAAAAACAAAATCAATCTATGGAAAAAGAGAGGATTCAGCACCTATGCACTGCTTTACCCACTATTTAAAAATCTTCATCCTCTCTAGAGGACAGCAGTAAATCAGACCCAAAGCCTTACTCATCCTAAACAAGGAGCTCCTGCAGTGATTAAAGCCAACCTGTCAGTGCAGTTATTCTGATCTAACGTCACTCGGGGTGATTCATCCACCTTGAACAATGTTGGGAACTGCGTTCGTGCTGAGTTTGGAGCTCTCCCTTCCAGCAGGAGTAAGAAGCCAACTTTCAGGACTGGTGTATTTGTTAAGTATCAGAGCTGATCACTGCTTGTACCCCCTGTATCACAGACCTCTGTCCTCTGCTTTAGTTTGCAGTGGAGAATTGGCCAGAATTGTACAGTGTTAGAAACATCCACCTGTGGAAGTGTCAGCTTTGTCTCCAGTATCCCTATCCATGTGACCTGTTATGATGATCTTTGTTCTTCCAAAGACTTCTGAATCGCTGAACCTAGCCTACCAGATTTAGCTGAAAAAAGATGTCTTCCCTGATGTGTGTAAAACAGATGGTAGATCCCTGATATCTGTTTAAAGAGAAACTCTTATCTGCAATACTAACACTGGACTTGATTGCGTTGCACCACTGTGAAGGATCAGAGCCAGGAGAATTCCTAAAATCTCACTTCTGAAGTGAGTTAGGATTCAAACAGCTTGTGCTCTGATGATAATTCATGCCCTTCTCCACTGCTTGCCATCAGGATTTAAATCAAATAGTCCAGGCACACAGTAATTATTGCTGTTGTTGATGATGGCAGTGAATTCAAGGTTCCTCGGGGAATCGCGGTTGTCCACTTTGACCTGCGGTGTAAAACAAGGCAAAGAATTTGACCTTGCTATTTTTATATTATTTCCTACCAAGTACAGGAACTATCAAAGACATTAAT
The DNA here is from genome assembly GCA_013398115.1 of Falcunculus frontatus. Classification (NCBI taxonomy): domain Eukaryota; kingdom Metazoa; phylum Chordata; class Aves; order Passeriformes; genus Falcunculus; species Falcunculus frontatus. The sequence goes on from VZRV01007685.1 coordinate 445,865, forward strand.
CTGGGACTGAGCCATGAGTGCATCTTTTAGAAAGGCATCCAATCTTGATTTCAGATTCCAAGTGATGATAGAATTACAACACCCAGGAGAAGTTACTCTCGTTTGTTAAAAAAAAGTGTTTCCTACTTGAGCAAGATGAGCTTCAGCTTCCAGTCAGGAGTTCTGCGTGTCCTGTGTGCTACATTGCACATCCTGCTAGGAGCACTAGGATCCCACTCTGATCTGGGTTTTCTAGAACATAAAAGAAAATGATTGGCATTTGTCTTAGGAAAAATCTTAGTGAACGTTAAATGTTTCAGAAAAAATTCACTGTTGATACAGGATTTGGGTTTTTTTAAAATTGTCTTTCAAAATACTTTTTTTTTTAAGCATGTGATTAACCCCCCCCATGAAATATCAAGTAAAATATATACTTTTACATGAGAAAGCCTTACTGAGAAATTACAAATTCTAAAGCAAAAAGCATCCAATATTTTTAGCTGTGCTGAAACCCTTCCAGTATTAAACACATTCAAATTGCCTGCTTATCTGTCACAACTTTAAATTCCAAAGTCCTAGTATGAAAGGATTCTCTATAAAGCTGATGCTTATATGGGTACTTTATATAAAAAGATAGGAGAGAATTTCTTTGTGCACTATGAACACTGGTGATTTGCACAGCTTTAAATGATGTAGAAAGGTCTCAGAAATTTTAAAAGCACGAGAACTAATAAGGAAGTTTCTGGTTCCCTCAGCAGTGATTTTATTTGGTGTTTCTGTACTTGGAGCATCCCTGTGATACTTGTCTATCTATAAACAGCCTCCAGATATTTATTGCTGAAAGTACCCTCTAAAACTCAAAAGATTTAATTAGTGTGATGAAGTAAAGCCCAATATTCATATGGAGAGAAAGCAGTGAACTAGAAAGTGGGTGTTGGTAAAATACAGATGCAAAACCCAGACATTTTCCTGTTTTGTTCTGCTGTTGGATTTTCAGAAATTATTTTTCTAGCCATTTCCTTGCCCATTATTCTTAATAAAGATTTTACTGGGTTATGGACTATTTATTTTGGGCCACATAAAAGGTGCTAAGATATTTCCTCTGGAATTTAAAGATTTTTTTTTTCCTGAGGGGAGGTATGTTATTCTGCACCAAGAGGGAAGTCTGATGGGGAATAGCTTACAAATAATTAATTCGAGGAAAGCTAAAATATTGTTTACTCTTTGATTGTCTCCTGGGAGAGGGTAGGCAAAAATAAATCAAAACATTCCACTCTGTGAATTCCGACTTTTATGGATTTCCCATCGGTAATGTTTCACTCACTATGGTTAAGGACTTTATGTAATGAAGTATGTTTATATATATATATATAAATATATATATGTATAGGAAAGCTTTAGGCCAGCAAGGTTTGCTTGATCCTGGACCAGTAAACACAAGGTTTTCTGTTTAAGTCATCAGTGCCAGCCCCCCCTTTCAGGCTGTCTATGGAACTTCCACTGCAGCAGCCTCACTGAAGCTGTACCTGCCAGCTTGTGACTAAAGAAAGCAGAGATCACACAGTGCAGCATGAAACCACAAAAAGGAGAGACTTCATGGCTGCTCCTGCTCCTCTTTACTTCTCCCACGTTACCAAAAGGGAGCAAGTGGAAGCGGGAAGAGGAAAGAAGCCATGTGGGGTGTGCACCACCTTATGTGATGGGCTGCTTTTCTTTTATGGGTAAGGGAGTGAAGGGAAAAACCCCAGAGACAGCCTTCTAAATAGCTGGTTCTTCCTGGCAGGTGTATAACCCACTGTCCAGAATCCCTCCAGTGTCGGCTGAATTCCTCGTGTTCGTATTCCAAAGAAAACTACTGCAGTTGTCTTCAGCTGTTGCCTCTGTTGGTGGTCCTTGTAGAGAAGCCAAGGGCTGGGGTGAGTAAAGTCTTGTAGTTGAGAAATAGGTTGGAATTTTTGGACTCTTGTCATGTCTGTGCCATTAAATCCTGGTGTGCATTGTACACATCAAATAGAAATGTAAATACAGTTGTGTAAATAAAAGCGCATGGAAATAGTGGAGGTGTGCTATGAAAAGAAGACTGCAAAGAGCTCAGAGCATCTTCCTGACTGAGGTGCACGCGTTTCATTTGCTGTTCATCAGGGGAAACTGGAGGAAGGCACAAATCAGTCCATGTTATGAAACCTTGAGGATGCCACGGCCACAGTTTCTGAAGGGGGAAGGTGACTAATAATGCTGAGGATCCAAATCCAAGCACTCTTCCTTATTGGGGTTGTTAATTCCTTTGCCAGCTGCTAGGGCTGATGTTGCCCGTATGTTAACTCAGCACAGTTATGTATAGAGGGATTTCTTTCCCTGCAAGGTCAAGGTTCCTTGAGTCTTTCTTTTTCCTTTATCTCTCCCTCAACCGTATTTGTGCGATGAAAGCATTTTTCTGGGAATCATCAGCAGTCACACTTCCTTGTAATCTTCCAAGGCTTGCTCATCTGTATTGTTTTGTAAGCTTTATGCAAAGTTTCATGTATTTTGAGGTATCCCTGGGTTGTTGATGTAAATCCTTTTGGAGAAGGATTTCACAACAAACGGGGAAGTGTTTTCCCTTCACCTTTTTCTTCTGGGTCCCTTAAGGCAAAATTCCTCATGGGAAAATAGGCCTAAGTATTTCCTTCTAATTTTCTTCATTTTGCCAATTGCTGATATTTGAGGAGTGGTGTAGAGAGTGTAGGTCCCTAATGAAATGCAGGGAAGATCCCCGAGGAGGGCACTGCAATTCCATTTTGGATTTGTCTGGTGGCAAACACGGTGAGTATCTGCGCTGTGGAAAGGGCTCCAGGGCATCACTGGAGCTTAAAATATTAGAACCTTTATTTAACCTGAAGATTTTCAAAGGCAACACTTTTTTTCAAAATGAAAATACAGATTTTCCCAGAACAGTTTACAGAATTTTTTCCTTGCTCCAGTGTTAATTCTACATGGTGGTGATGTCAGATCACTTTGTATTTTCTTTAGGAGACTCTTAATCTTTTCCCAGTTCCAAGAGCCATATATTACTATTTCACACGCTCCTCTTTGAACCTACAGCACAGAAAATTAAAGTGTAAATATGCATGCGAACCACCCAAAAGTCATAATAAGATTATATGAATGCCTGCAACCACACAGCAGGAACAATGGGGTTGCACAATTCATCTGCTCCAGCGCTGCTGAATTTTAATGAGGGATAGTCAGTACATGCTGATACTCCTAGAGCTACCCTGGAGCCAGAATGGTGATTTAAGATGCCAGTGACACAGTGTGTAGGTGAGCCTTAGGTGTAGCATGCCTTGGAGAGTAAAGCATGATATAGCAGGCTTTACTATTAAATGAGAGTGAGGAGGGGGACTGTGAGGGGAGAGGATCACGGAAAATTGCCAGTCACCTGTGCTGCTTTCATCAGCTGATGAGCTCCTGTTGCAGAAAAGACAATACCAAACACTGACAGGAATAATAGGAATAACCCAAATAAAGAACATATGCTGTCATGAATCACAAATCTTGTGCTGCAGGGTTTAAAGCGATCCCTTAAATATCAGGGATTAAGAGGAGAATTTAGCATGTTCCCTCTCTCCCATGCCAGAGTTTGTTTTCACCTTCTCTCTAATACCCCTGCTAACCTCAGAGCACCTGGGAACCACTTGGGAAAGCCTTGGCAGGAGGTGTACCTCTCCAAATGTGCACTTTTCAGATAGGAAGATCTCCCTGTTGTGTGCAGCTAATCTAAGAATAAGCATTGCTCAGGGCGAGTCTCTTTTCAGGCAGGCTGGCTGTGTTCCTGCTGCACGCCACGGGGGCTGCAGCTCCCCCGGGCCCCTGGAGCTCTTACACATGTTTGGAAGAATGCACATGTGCTCTGCAGTGAAAAACATTTCAAATAATGGGAAAGGTGTGCTGGGGCCTGGGAGGGTGTGTTTGTGTAGCATGATGTCAAGGAGAAGTAGGATATAACCTGGGAGGACGGTGTCCTGGGATGTGGGGCACAGCCAGGGTCAAACCTGCCCTGCTCGTGCTTAGAGATCCTGAGCTATTGCAGGAACCACAGCAGAGATTCACCTCCTGGGGAACCTGTGGATTCATTACAAATGAGATTTTCAGCCGTTGTGTAACACAGATAATTGTGTGTTGTAATTTTGCCTATTATTGGAAACTCTCTTACTGTGAGTTTGTGTTTGGGTTTACAGGCTGTTTCGTAGTGCAGGAGGAGGAATTCTTTTTACCAGAAGCCAAATCTTTCCTTCATCCATCTCACCAAACTCCTTGTGAGCAGATCCAAGGCAGAGATGTGGTCACAGCACATGTTCCCCTAATTTTCTCAATTACAGTTTCAATTTAGTTTCTCACTAAATTATAATTGCTGTACAATATTTCCCTTGGAATAATAGCTCAGGTTTATTTGGGAATTTTATTTTGCTGATACCAGGCTATGACATCTCACTAAAGCTGTGTGTTCTTCCTTAATTACATCTTTTCTAGAAGACAAAAATTTAACTTTTTGAGGCAAGCTGATTGGCTTTTAATATCACGTCCTGCGTACTGCAGCTTGTTGGATCTCATCACCTCGTTCTTGTAATATCATGCCAGCATATATTTTTTACCCGTTTAGATGTGTGTAGCCATACTCACCTCTCCTTTCCCAATTGTTTTAACTGCAACAGCAAAAGTATGTAGGAATTGTCCTTGTCAGATGTTCTAAGCCAAGCAAAGCACAGAAAATTGGAGTTGAAAACTCCTGCCCTAAAGTTAGGAGTTAGAGAAGATGGTATATCCCTGCTCTGCCTTGTCCTGTCGTGTTTTGTAGTCCTGCCCAGGGGTTGCTGTGCTCTGTTAACCAAAAACAGCGCAAAAAGGATATTTCTCATCCCCACTGTGTGATTTATAGAATGTGTTACGTTCTGATGAGATGTTCCCTGTCAATGATGCCAGCCCGGTCTGTACACTGTGTGAACATTTTTGAGATGTGAAACACTTGAGGAAATGTCTCTTGGGTTTTTGGTGAATTAGGCAGGAAAACAATTCCTTAGTTCATCTAGCCCAAATTTGCAGTTCTTTTTTTTTTTTTGTGGTAAGATGTCAGCCCTTTTTTAAATACTAAAGACGGACCTGAATCTAAAGCACAGTTGACTTAAAGTTTTAAAACTACTTGATCCTTTCTTACAGACTGTTGGGTTATTTTATGAGGTTGTGTGAAGGAGATTTCTTTAAATTGATCCTGAAAGGGAAAACTTTTGACTTGGTATTTTGTGCCTAAACCCAACAAAAGCAAAGTTCTTCTAATCACAGTCATTGTGTGCATCCGGCTTTCTTGGGGTTAGAAGCTGCATTTCTGAAACACATCTTACCATTGGGAAAGGAAGGAAGGAAAAATCCTGGTATAAGTACAGCCACGCCCCTGAATTGATTATCCTTGTAGGATTTGCTCATCCTATTTTGGCTATGTTATAAAACTCAGTGGGAGCCACTCCAGCTCGAGCACATCACTCCTGCGTCAAGCAGCCCATGATGTCACGAGGAATTCCTTGTCGTAAGAGACGTCCCCCGAGGAGAGTGTTTGCTCAGCTGGAGAAGGGCCATCCACCCACACACTCCGTCTCCACCCAGCTGCTCCATCCAAGTAACCCAACCGAGGGAGTGCTTTGACTAATGGAGTGAGTAGGAGTGATGCCATGACAATACAATGGTGTGTCTGCTGTAGACTGTTCTTGATTTGCATTTGATTGTTTGCAGTCCTACCCATCTGTAGCCAAAGGGAAGAAGTGATAACCTGTCATGTTATATAAAAACACGTTTGGAAAAAAGTGGAGTAATGCAAGATAAATAACGTGTGCTCCCTGGGTCTCTTCTTCCCAAGCAGTCCTGAACTTATCCCACAAGTTGCTGGTTTCTCTGTTACCAAAGGGTTTCTTTCTAGATGGTTTCCATCTGGAAAAAACAGAAGAAAAAGAAAAGAAAATCAAGGCAATTTGAGTGAATAAAAGCACAGCCTATTACGATTTGAAAAGTTAGTAAATAAGTGGAGCTTGAACACATCAGGCCCTTAGCAAATGGACAGGAAAGTAAAAGGGGCAATGGCATCAGTCGCTCAGCAGCTGGACACAAAGACTCTGCTCAGCTGAGACAGTAATGGACCATCTCTGTCTCCTCTTGTGTTTCTGTGGTGCTCTGGCACTGAAAATTTGAGCCAGAAACAGTAAATAAGAGTGTCATGTGACTTAAGAAGATCCCCTCTCTAGTTCAACACATCTTTTGTTCTTCTATGGCTGATTGTCAATCGTTTAAGTTATGCAATAGAATTAACCTACAGAAATAGCTTATAGTGAAATCTTGCTGGCTCTGTTCAAGCATGTTTTGTTAGGATGTTATAGGAGATTTTCTCATCGTGTGTACAATGTGGGCTCAGAGGGAGAGAGCTTTCCATACTGTAAATGCAGAGATGCAGAAATACAAGCTGGAGAAGCCCTTGACAAATACAGGATGAAATACTCCCACACCTTAAAACAACATGTAAGAGTCATGTGCTTTTAGGTGAGGTAAGTAGTAAGAGGGTCAGTCAAAGTGGAAAGGGTAGAAAGTCTTGACTTCAGTCTGGGAAATGGGAGCCAAACCTCACTTAAAAGTAAATAGCTGCAGATCCAGCTTACTACTGAACTGTCCCTCTGTTTTGGACTGAGCCCACTTTATTAACGAGCCTGAAAGTATGAATTCTTCTTCCCTCTGAATAGAGATCATGGTTTATTGTGCCAGCCAAAGGACCTCATTCTCCTTGGGGATACCCTGAGTGGGCCTTTTGGGTTGAGAGATTTTCACTAGTGAATCTCTTCCAGCATGGTTTCTTTTACTCATCCTTCCCCCTCTCCATGAGCTGCCTCCCTGCTGTCCCAGCACAGCAGTGATGAAGGTGGAGACACACAAAGCTGCCCTGCTCAAAGTCCCGGTTCCTCAGACGCACTTGTGTCCTCCCCAGGGTATTCCGTGGTGGCTGGACTGTTAAAGCTGCCTTTGGTGTCAGACCTGCAAAATACTCATTAATAGGAAGGCGTGGCTACATGAATTGATGCTGGCAGAGGTGAATGAGCTCAGCCCATCATTTGAACATGTTCCAGTCCTGCTGGTACATGGTATCACTGTGTTAATGCTGCCTGCAATCCAAGCAGATCCATGTGCTTGTGTCCATGTTCGTAACATAGAATCATAGAAAGGCTTGGGTTGGAAGGGACCTTAAAGATCATCTTGTTCCAACCCTCTGCCGTGGACAGGGACAACTTTCTCTAAACCACATTGCACAGGCTCCATCCAGCCTGGCCTTGAACAATTCCAGGGATGAGGCATCCACAGCTTCTCTGGGCAACCTGTGCCAAGGCCTCACCACCCTGAGAGCAAAGAATTTTTTCCATGTTAAAGTTTAGGATGCCTTGAACAGCAGCTCTGGTGCCAGCTCATGGAAGCCTGCGAGGCATCAGCTCATTCAGCTTCGGTTTGAAGTGTCAGGTTTCTAATCCTTAGGCCTGAGAAGAAGAGTGTGAAAATGTAATTTACTTGTAACTGCTACAGAGATACACAGGCCATTCTCACCTGACTTGGTAAACTGTGCAGCCTGATGGCACAACTCCGTACGTGGCCATTCTGGCTGTAAAATCCACACAGGGAGTTCTGCCTTTGGCTTCACCTCCTCCAAATGGCCCGAGCTAAACCAAACCCTGCTCCTGATGCAGTAATAATTTAATTAGATTTCCATCAAGATTGTTGTAACAGTCTAAATTTGCACCTCTGCAGCTGAGTTCTGCAGATGCCTTGTGTGCATTTAGATAGTTTGAAAGCATAGCCATAGGTGTGGGATTGTCCTCTGCATGAGAAATGGGCGTTGGCTTCAAAATCCACTGCTCTTGGGGCCATGCCAAGGCAGTCCTAACGGAGAACCAGGTGTGCGGGTGTGGATGAGCAAACCTATGTGCGTGTGGAGAGACTTAAAGCTGAAAACAGGGATGGGCAAAGAATGCAAATAACCGTGGAAAAAGAGTTTTGCTTTTGCTTTGTTCAGAGTGAAACCTCACAAATTGGAGAATTTCCACCAAATAATTCCCCGAGAATATAAACATGACTGATCAGGAGGTGCTTTGATTTTTCCTGTTGAAAATTGTGACAGTTTTTTATACCATAACATGGAATACAAAACTATTTCCAAATTCTTACGTATACCCACCATCTGTCTTTTCTTACACACCTCAATGAAAGGTAACGTGACACCAAACCTTAATTTTCTGGTAAGCCTCTTCCTCTTTGATTGCAACTCCTTTCTAGAGGGAGAAAAGGCTCCCTTGGCTCTTCTGCCCACAAGAGGAAAAGGGAACGAGGGACCAGCTTCAGCCCTGGGGGGGGAGAGGGGGCTGCACGTGTCCTGTGTGCCCCAGCAAAGGCAGAACAGGGAATAACCCACCAGAGCTGGCACTTGGCTTCTCCTACCTGTGGAGGAGGCCTCTTCCCAATAGAGGGAGGCAGAAGATAGACAGCAGGAGCTATTGCTTCAGTGGGAAAGAAGATGTGTGTGGGTGTATAATGAGGGGACTTTACAAATAATTCCTTGGTGATTATTCATTTTACAAAGGGACGATCAGTTGCCCTAGAGATATGCCATGGAGTACTTAATTTCTAGAGAAGTTTGGAGAATACAGTATTTTGATTCCAGTGCTCTTTTGTTTTCTACCCAATGGCAAAAATAATTTTCGTAATCTGTCCTGAGGATTGTGCTGTGTCCAATTGCTGATTGCGTACACAGCCCATTTTGAAATACAACTTTTTGTTTGGAAACTGAAATTGTTCCAAGTAATAATACCTTTCTTTCAGATTTTCATTTTTCAGGAGTGACCCACCCTCTATTGAATATGAAAGCTTGATAACCATGGTTTCTCAGATAACATGAAATGAACTGCCAATATTGCTTTGGAACTAAATCAGGAAACCACTGGCTGGTGTTATGAAGGAATCAGTTGTCCAAAGGGGATCATCTACACTTGGAATATTTTTGAATAAGAATGTGTGTTAGAGATGACCTTTTTTGAAGATGTCCCAGGTTAATACTGAATTGAGCGTACAGATTTAAAGAACAGATCAAAACACCTCAATTTCCAGGTCAAGTAGAACTGTAATTCAGTCCAGAGTAAATTAAACTCACACACTTATGTGAAATCCGCAGTAAAGGAGGTTTATAGTGGAAACATTGACTGACCTTTAATAGGAGCAGCGAGGCCAGCACTGCTGTAACACCAATTGGAAATAAGAGGCTATGCAGGCAAGGGCAAGGCCTTTTCCTTAATCTAGCCTGAACATTCAGAGAGAAAATCCCAGAGCAATTAACTGACTCTCATCTTTTTTTCCATTAATTGGCTACAGCGCAGTACTCCGAAGCTGAGAGAAATAACTGCTGTGATATTAGCACAAGTCTAAGCATTGCCAAAAGCCATTTTATTTCGAAGCTCTGTGAATTACAGTATAATTTCCTCTATTGCTTACCTAAGAGAGCAGGAAGTTGGCTGTCCATCTGCTCAGCAAAAGGCTCCGAGCTTTATATGACATAAACCTTTATTTCTCCTATCTGTGGGAAAACGAAGTCAGGGCACTTCTGACTCGGATGAGGATATGGGATGCTAGAATAATCTTTGAAAGATTACTCTTATCCGGTTTTTAGACTCAGGGCCCTGGCTGCTACTGCAAGCTTCTCCTGGAGACTGAATAGCTGGATCAGAAATATCCAGATGGTGGATCTTCTTGCTCTACTCCCCTTTCAGGCAGGCACTTTCTTTCCTTCCTCTCCAACGTGTGGATGATGTGAGGAGGCAGTGACAAGCTCTGGGCGAAACAGTGTGATGCCATGTAGGTCTCATATGGCAGGATAATTTGAACTTTGTCTAGGAACCCACAGCTCAGATCTTTGTTGTATTCCTGGCACACTCTGGAGTGTGTGATGCTGCAGGAAATACATCAACAGTCCCATTCCTGGACAAGCCCAAGCTCCTGAAGGCTCTTGTCTCCTGCTCGGTGGCTGCTGCTCCCTTGCAAATAACGCTCCTGTTCCCTGGCGATGGGCAACTTCAGCTTTTTGGCATTGGTGTTCCTTGTGACAATCGAAAGGCAATGCATGTTTCCACAGCAGAGTTTTCTCCTTTTCTGGAATCTGTTGGGCTGTTTCACTTATCCACGTGTTTAATATTGTTAGCGACCTGCACCTAAGCCTCTTGGGTGATTCTAATACCACTCATTCGGTTGTTTTCCCCAAGAAAAAAAAACATTATGCAGCAGGTCCCATTTCCAGGACCAAACCCTGAAGTGAATATAAGTGAGTATAAAGTTGATATTCAGGTGCTGTTGGGATTAGTGCAATACTCTGCTTTACTTGAAGACTTTTCAGTTATATACCCAACACGTGTACTCCCTGAACTCCTAAACTTTTTAAGTTACACTCCTTTGGATTCACTGGGCCAAATTAAAAGGTGTTGTGTACATTATATTCATCTGTTGCATTCGTTTCTACTTCCTGTGGCTACTTCTGTACCGAAAGCTTCAAAGATACGAGGTGGACCATCCTGTCCTCTAAAACAATTTATCCTTCTTTTTGGTTTTGTGCAGCTATTGAATTTCCCATAGATGTTGGTCTAGTGCTTGGCTATAAGTTTACCGTTGTCTGAAGGTCATAATCCTGGTGCAAGGGGAAGCTTATTGTTGTAACCATGGAGTCGATTCATTGTTATTTTAGCAAAGAATCCTTGATGTAAGAGAGATGTTTTTTTCAAATAGATTAAGTACTGCATCTCAGCCATTTGTCCTCCCACATCATCTCTTTCCATCAAGAAAATTTAAGCTCTTGACAGGAGTAAAATATTATGAGGGTTTTGTAAAAGGCAAACATTAGAGAAATCTGGACTGCTTGTGTTGCAAAATACTTGAATGTTACATCAAATATTTGGATCTCAATTGTTCTCCTGATAGAAAATGGATTGAGAATCCAATGGCATGAAATTTATGCCTGAAAAGAAAAACAGCTGCTTACATTTTCAAACTTGCTTCCTGATTTTGCGTGTTTTCATTGTTGTTTGGCCATTCTGCTGGATGTTAGGATGTGATGCTCAGTAGCAGCTGCTCTGTGAGACTGAGAACCTTTTAGTTTGGATACACAGGGTGCCACAACAATATATTCTATCTTCAGTATTTTTTGCGATTTTTTCAGGTATTTGCTCTAATAATTTAGACCTGGTATCAACTTTTTTTTTCTTTTCTTGTGGGTGTTTGAGTATCTTTAAGATAAGACCCCATTTCCAAAGGACTCAGTAATTGTATAAATGTGGTATATTACCATAGAACACATGGTAGTTAGAGGTAGGTGTATGGGAGAGAAAAATGGTCTTGGTTTCTTATTGGGTTTATATATATATACATAAACACCTCTTTATGAAAAAATCACTGATTTAAGTTTTCCAAAGTCACAAAATACTTTTGTATTTTTCAGAGCAACACTTGTTGCACAACAAGTTCAGTAACAAGCGTCAACGGTTTCTGTAACTCACGTAGGCTTTGACTAGCAAGATATAGGGGTAGATGGAAATGATTTTGATTCCATCAAAACAGAATTATTCTGGGCATTTAAACTTCTTGCCAGAATCAAGATACAGGAGTTTAAAATAAAAGCAAGACAAAGTTAATTCTTCTGGCCATGCAGTTCCATTCCACATTTAGGGCACAGATTTAAAATATTCCATTGCCTGAACTCTCATTCTCTGCATTGCAATTAAAATAAAGAAATAGTAAAAATGATTGCATGGGAAGTAATTTGCTCATTCAGATCCTTTGCTGTGCCAGTCCCTGTGGCAGCAGAGTTGTCATTCAGGTGCTCTCTAAGTGCTGAGTCTTTCTACATACAAGAAAAGTCATATCTGGAAGGAATTCACACAGCTCTAAACTGATTTGATGTTGGAATCTCTCAGCTGTGTCCGGGTGGGCTAAATGCAGAAGAGGAATCTGAAAGAGGATCTAGTGTTCACCTTAAAAGGTGCAAAACAAAACTTCTGGTTCATGAAAACACATAGAAAGATAATATTTTTGTGCTTTTCTACACTTCTAATCCTGGATTGTTCATGAAAGTCATCGTTAGCCCAGTTCTGTATATCTGCCTTTGCAGCTGGAAAAGTAGATGAATGATCTTGAATAAAATCAGGGATAATCCAAACTGAGTTCAAAACTGATCTGAGATTAAAGGAGAGTGGGCAATTCATTGTTAGCATTTTTGAGCACCTCTTAACTTTTTGACTTGGACATGATTGTACTGTTTCTTCAAAAAGCAGGAAGTACAATATAAACCTCACATGAAAACCTCTTCCTTTGCGATTTCTAACCTAATTTTGTTGACAAACCACATGTATACATTCTGACTTGGAAATGTCAAAATGTTTATTTTCAGTCAAAATGTTTCAACAGTTCAAACTAAAAAAAAAAAAAATGGGGTGGACATCTTGATTTTTAATTTTGGCTTTTTAACAGCTCTATTTGATACTTTATTTTTGGGGGGGACAGTACTGTCCCCCAGTTGTGCACACTCAAATTTCTGCCAGCCTTTCAGTTTACACATCTGCTAAGTGTCGTGCAAATAGAGGTTAAACATGTCCTGTGGGGTGACCACTCAGCTTTGTGAACAGTCCCATAAATAACAGGCAGCTGAAAGGCTGGACTCAGCCTGACTGAACATCTAACCAGAAACTGAGGTTTAAAAGATGCCAAAGAGTCTTAAAAACTTGCATGTGTTTAAGCTGATCTGATTTATACCTGTTTATAAAAGCTTTAACTTCGGTTATATTTATCCAGTTATTCTAGATTTACATTACCATAAATGAGACAAGGATTTGGCTGCCTTTTTTTTTCCCCTTGTTTAAACAAAAACTATTCAATCTCCCTTCTGCTTGGGACAGGTCACAGTCTGACTTGATTAAACTGGTTGTGTTTGGACTGAGGGGAAGTCTGCGTTTCCATGCCTGGGTACATGGGGTATTTTAAGCAGTCTACCCACAGAAGCAACCCTCTTGAGCAACAGGCTGAAGTTTGGGATAATTAGACGGTGCTGAGGATCCTTCCTTTGGGATCACTCTGGCAAGCTGAATGTCAGTGTGGGTGATCAGGGCTGCGCTGTCATAACAGCAGGGACGTGTTAATTATGGCCTTCTGGTCTAATCTCTCTGGAAGGACATCTTGGCTTTGTAAAAACCCTTTCTGCAAATGCCCTGGGTTTTACATCTTGAATTCATCGCTTGTGGCCGACTTCAAAGTGAGGAGATGGCACCGGGCATTTGACACTGGGCCGGGCGGGTTGTATGGAGGTGGCAGAAGAGGAAAGGCCTTTGCTTGTGAGGGAACGCTGCTCTAAACATTTAGGAAGGAATGGGCAGAGTTCCAGCAGGGTCTGTGAGGGATAGACAAGATGCACACACAGCTTTGGGCTCTGATTGATGCCTTCGAGAGATAGAAGCAATCAGTCGCTCTCACATTCATCTTAATTAATGAGCAGCAATGCCTCTCTCACAGTGTCTGCTCGCGGGGACCTGTTAATTCACTTACGCCCAGGGTTTGCTTTAGCAGATGGAAAAGGATTATTTTACCATATTTTCAATGGCAATTCAAGGCTATTTTTATCTGTCTTTTGGCTTGCATGAAAGGAGGCTGCCACCTGTTTTTTGCAGGTTGTTTTCAGCACTGCAAGCCAGATTAAAAATTGGCCTGTTTAGTGCTTTATGGAAAATGAATTTGTTCTCTAGCACAGAATAAGGAAAGTATCCAGGGACAGTGCTGGTGTCTGGTCCTCTGTCGTTGTATGAACTCTGTCTCCAGAGAGCTGTTCTGGGGTCACCAGAACTGTTCTGGGGTCGCTGCCTATGCTGGCAGTGCCATAGGCTCCATGGGCTGCTCCTGTCTCCTGGGTTTGACATGAAGTGCCAAAGAATGGGCGGGTTGGATTCTTTTTGCATGGCTCTGTTCAGTACTGACTGAAACGTCTGGGAGAGGAAGGAAGATTTAGCAGAAGACCTGGAGAGCTGTAATGACTTTTGGGAACATTAAACTTTTTAGGACAGCCTTTAACAGGGAGTTATTTTTGATCTCACTAGAGTTAGCACTGTCTGGTTTAAGAGTTTGCCGTTCTTCACTCCTTATGTTAGATTGGAAACATCAGCACCCGGGCAGTCCAGTGGAAAGCTGTGTTTTGCCTCAGTTTGTTTAAGTCAGCGAGGCCCAAGTTCATATCTCCTCCCACAGCCTCAGGCAGGTGTCCACCTTCTCCAGCTGCTCCTTAATATGCCACTAGAGAAATTTAAGAGCAAATAACCTTCAAAGACTCTTGTGATGTTCCTGCCTGAATCAGGAGCTCTTATAGTCAGCTGAGAGGTTCACAGACTCTCTGAGATGTTTTTAGACCCTTTTTCCTCTCCCAGCTCTCTTTCTCATTGATTTGGTGTTATATGTGACTGTATTTACAAGCACCTGACTCAGAGCTCCTTCTATTCGTCACCAGGAACTCCACCAGAAGAGCTACATCAGAGCTCGGCAGTGGTGTTATTTATTCTGGCTTCTCTCAGGGTGACTTTCTGGGTGGGTTTTTTTGGTTTTGATTTTCTGCTATTCAATTGTTGGATTCTTTTCTCAATTTGTTCTTCTGGATCTACTGAAGATATATGAGTGCCATATATCATGGGGCTTAGGCCCTCTTGCACTAATTAACTTGTAACTTCATCTTCAGTTTTGCTAAATTTGGTGCTTATTTTACTGTAAACACCCATTTGTTCCACTGGGTAGCAGAGCTCTCTGAACATCTGGGAATCATCATATGTCATGAATGACATGATGTATCCTCACTGTTAGAGCAGCACAATGCTAGATCTGATGGATGGAAGAAATGTGTCAGGGGGAAGATTAATACACACTTGGTTTGTGACTTGTGACTCACTGGGTAAACTTTGTTCTCTCTTTGATGGTACAGATCCAAGATCTGAGTTTTCCTCTCCCATTTTGGTCCTGGTTTATAACATAGGAGCTTGCACTAATGAGACTGGAGCTTTTGCTAGCTGGATCAGAACCCTTCACATCTGCCTGGACCAGCAGGTCTAAATAAGTCCTCTATTTGTATGGCACAGCTGGCTCTCTCCTGGAGATTGTTTGCTACCCTTAGACTGGATAACCAGTGAGAATTTGATAATATTCTGTCCTTGCTGTGCCTTTGGAAGTGCACATGGTACAATGTCCTCTCTGAATGTCTTCTGGATTAAAGACAAACCTGTCTCGACAAAACAAAACTATCAGTATTTGATTTCCCCATTAAAATTTCTTACTAGAATCTCTTTAAAATACCTGTTTGTTTGTCAAACCTGCATTCCCATGCTGCAGCAACACTGTGGAAAGGTCCCTGGGAAGCAGCAGGATGGTATCTTAATGGGAAGGTTGGAACTTCACATCCTAGCACATGTATGGATACAGGAGGTATTGTAAGAAGTGTACTTTTACAGGCATAACTGATACTGTAGGAAACAAAACATACAATTTCTGGGTGAAGAAGCACTTCAGGCTCACCACGCCTAGACAGGGTGTTTTTGCTGTGGTCACTGGTTGCTTGTCAATTGTACCATTAAACACATTTATGGCACCTCCTACAAGAGCTATGCCCATGTATTGCCTTGGGAGAAGAGCAGCCTGGAAGAGCTGTGCTTCCATGGGCTGTCCTCTGGCCAGGTCACCATGGGTCCAAGGAGAAAAGGGACTTTGTTCTTTTTCTGGCTAGCAAAAAGACATCAAGCTCCGAGTACATCTTGTGGGCAAATAGATAAGGCAGTCAGGGAGAACCTACAAGGAGCACTGGGAAAAAAGGGATTCAGAGAAAAACCTGGAGTTCCAGCAGTTTGTCCCCAGACTGGCTTGAGCAAGAGCTCCAGTCTGGCCAGAGGCAGCACCAGCAGCAATGAGATGAGCCAATGCCGGGTCCCTCTACCTTTTATACAGAACAGAAATCAGAGACAGAGACACAATACAAGGGCTGTGCAGACCTCTCCAGGTGCAGAATTCATAAATTTCTAGATAGAAGCTCTGAGAACCCGAAAAGGTCACTGACTGTCTTCAGTTACATTCTTGTTGGGGTTTTTTATTTCTTCTCTTTTTTTCCTCTCCTTTTGTATCTTTTACCTGCTTTAATTTAGTTTTTAAAAAGCAGATTTCCATTTCTAGAAATTGCATTTCCTCTACTTTCAGTGTGCTGTGTGACTGTTCATTATTACATATTTGGTGAGCAGGGAAAAAATTGGAGAAATTATTAGAGGCTGCTCAGAGCTGGGGCTGTTGTGATGGTCATTAGAAGAGAAATGTGGCATTTTGTCCATGAAGTTTGTCAGAATGAGGCCAGAGACAAGTGAGCAATAATGAGGCTCTTGAAACCAGTCTGCAGGTGCAGAGTAGTAAAATAAATAGGCAGGTGCAGAGAGTGAGGTTTTAATCAGAGTCTTGGCAGGGATTTGGCTCAGGGGCTGCCCTGTTTGGCTTCTGTGCAATTTTTCTGAGGAAATTCAGTGGCAAAGGACTCACATGCAAACTGCAGTTTATGCTTGTGCACCACAGAAGCTTCGAGAGGGTTCCTATTTTCTTTTCAAAGCACTTTCCTCTTGGAAAACTGAAGGCTTGTTCCTTGTAGCAGGAATAAATAAGCATGACTCCATATCCTTCTGAGGATAGCTGGCTGTGATCTAGAGATGAATGTTCATGTCAGCATTCTCCAGAAATACTGCAACTTGAAAAAAACACATTTTCAGAGAAATTTGCTTTAGCAAGAGTTGTGATTTATTTTGGGCTCCTTACCAGGAAATATTTGAGCAGGTGAATCATAGAATCACGGAATGGTTTGCATTGGAAGGGACCTTAAAGATCATCCAGTTCCAATCCCTCTGCCATGGGCAGCGACACCTTCCACTATCCCAGGTTGCTCCAAGTCATGTCCAACCTGGCCTTGGACACTTCCAGGGATGGGGCAGCCACAGCTTCTCTGGGCAGCCTGTGCCAGGGCCCCACCACCCTCACAGTAAAGAATTTCTTCATAGTATCTTACCTAAACCTGCCTCTTTCAGTGTGAAGCCATTCCCCCTTGTCCTGTCACTCCAGGCCCTTGTAAAAAGTTTCTCTCCATCTTTCCTGTAGACTCCCTTCAGGTACTGGAAGGCTGCAATTAGATCAGTAGCCTTTATGTTTCATTCAAGCATTATGCAAAGTCCTAGCCAGCCTCGGAAATAATTGGAAAAAAATGCAATTTCAACGTCACCAAATTCAGTGTTTTGTGTAACAAGTGTATACCAAATGAGGACAAAAAGTAAGAATGGTGGTATCTTCTGTGCTCTGGGAAAAGTGAAGGGGAAATAAGTAGACAGAAAGAAAAGATTGTGTCATGTCGTGGGAAGTACAGGGATAAAACTAATACAGGGATACAACTAATCCAGAAAGCAACTTTCTGCAAGGCACCTTTGTGTCTGAGGATGCACCTCTAATTCCTGAAGTGAAGCAGCCAGTACTTCTTCCTGACCTCCCTAGCAGAGCTGTCCCACCACTTACAGTCTTTCCTCTCAAGAATGTTAACCCTCTCTCTCCCCTCTCACCTTCCTGTTTTCACTCTGGGTAAAATTCCAGTGTCAAACAAAGAAAAATTTTCTTTGAACCCGGGGCAATGAGGGAATGCAGATTAGCTCAAACCATAAGCTTCCTTGACAAAAATCAGACCATACTGGGAAAAGCTGTGCCTGTAGCTTGTGTGTTGGGCCAAAACTAACCATCCCAGCTCCTGGCCGAATTTCACTGACCACAGTCCAGACATGGTGGCTGTGGTGAACTTCCAGGCAATCACTACTTTTAGCTATTACCAATCACAGAAATGTAATTAGTGACCGCTCAGTTTAAGACAACTGCAAGTCACCTGTTGGCAGTTTGTAAGGAGAAACATGGTGAATTGCCCTATTCCTTTATTCAGCCCAATCTCCACAGCACTTCACAATCAGCTGCCCTCAAGCACCACGCCTGGAGCCTCTGCTGCCACAGCAAGTTGTATTTGTTGACCTGAAGGCCCAGAGGCAGGGCCTGCCAAGGTCTATGTGCAAAAACTAGTCGTGCATGTACCACTGTCACAAGGCCCGTCTCTGGATCCTCTCCCTTTCCATCAGTTTTTTCCATGATTCCACAAGTTCTTGCTAGTGAAGCTTCGTAGTTCATCTGTTCACAACTCCCTAAATATTGACTCACTACACTGCTCGGTGACCTGACAACTGTAGGGCTTTAAAACCAGACATTTTCCCTCTATCCCTCACTTGTAGGCATCTTCAGCATTTTCCAAAGATGGATGTCGTGATGGTTTGTGTCCTATTATTTTCACTCTTCCAAGGGCTGATGCTGTTTCTTGCTGTGGGGATTGTGTGGGGTAGAATTCCCCCAGCTTGCTGTGAAGCAGCACCCGGTCCCAAAGCTTTCGCAGTGGCTACGAGACTGCCTTAGCTGGCAACCTGTCAGGTACTGGGGTGTGAACTCTCTCTGGGCTCCGTTTAGCTTTGAGGAGGGCATGCTGCAAGCTGGGGCAGACCCAGCGCGGGTATCTGATCGACACAGATCATCTGGAGCTCTCCACCCATCCATGTGGGCACGGAGCTCACCGCATGCCACGCACGGGGGATTCTTGGAGCTGCCGCGGATCGGCCTCGGCGGCGGGGAGTTCAGACCCCCTACATCTTTAAGCCCAAAGGGCACTGCAGGAATATTCTGTGTGGTCTTGCCTCTATGACATTATTAGTAGGGGTTGTTCTTGTCCTGCTGGCTTGTTTGCAGGAAGAGCTGTGTGGTCTTCGAAGTGCTCTTTGAAGTTCATGCAGAGTCACGAGGACACAGCTAAGATGAGCTCAGAAAGGCTGATTTCAGGTGAAACCAGAACATTCGGGAGTACAACTGGGCTTGGTGCTTGCTGCACATATTGTGCACAAAAGGAAGAAAATGGGTGATAAATTGCAGCCATGCTGGAGAAGTGATGCATGAAAACATTTGAGATTAAATTTCTGTTAGGAAGCACCTCTTAGAGGCAGAGTAGTAAAAGCTTGGAGAACCTACACCTGAACTGTACCAGGTTTGTGTTTGCTTGTTGTGCTTTTGGGTTAAGCAGAGGAGTGTGAGTATTCAACACAGCTGGAATTCACAGTCTTTGACTCATTTACATTTCTCCACATTCAGCAAGTTGGGCTGTAATATACAGACATTTTGAGATCCCTATACTGACCCAGAATTTATGGCATCTCCCAGGAAAGTCACTCATCTTCATGTCTCAGTGTTTTATATTAGATGAGGATGTCAGCACCACAGTGGGCCAAAAATTCAAAGGTTCTTACACTAAGGTTGTGGGAGCTACAGAAATGATAAATATTTTTTGTTGTGTAATTTTTCTGTTGCTGTGAATATGATCATCAGTTGTATCAGTACCTAATTTAAATATCTAGTGAATGATAAGCACTCTTCAAAAGAAAACTTCCAGTAGGACCAATTTGTGGTGGGTTCTCAACTTGGCTCTCGAGGCCACATTGGACAGGGCTTGGAGCAACCTGGGATAGTGAAAGGTGTCGCTGCCCATGGCAGGGGGATTGGAACTGGATGATCTTTAAGGCCCTCTCCAATCCAAACTCTTCTGTGATTCTTATGAATTATCTGCACTGCTCTATCCTGATGCTGTATCATTCCTTATAACCCAATTGCATTAAAGCAGTTCTTTGGAAAACTTAGGAGAAGTGAAATTGGGATATCTGAAGAAAAGGGGAAGCTATTTGATAGCAGGGTTCGATGATAGCAGCAGAAAGAAAGACACTGTATTCCAAGAATAATGTTGTAAGGATGCTGGTCCTGCAGGTTTGGGCAGAGAAACACTTGAAGGGGTGATGATAAATTGGGATTTGGCAACTTTCTGCAGACAAGCAAAAGGAAAGAGAAAAGTTAGCAATGGCTCCTGAACTTTGCTGGTGTGCAACTTGGTTACAAACAAGGGGAAAATCCCTTCTATAGCTATTCCCTGAAGGTTTGAGAGGGCTGGTTGAAATTACACAACTTAGACTCTGGGAAATTTTTGATCGGTGTTTTTGAGTATAATGTGAGAGTCTGTGAAATATGGCCCTTCCTATGAATGTGACTCTGCAACGTTTCCCCCGATTGTTGCTCTTGTCTAATTCGCCTGCTTACCTTCTCTCTGAAGGCTGCCTCTCCTGACACACTGTACAGAGCACAAGTGTGGAAAGTGCTTTGTTTTCTTCACAAGTGCAAAGTGAAAGCTTCTAGTATAGATTGCTTTGTAAGGCAGCTCCAAGAAATGACAGCAAGTATTAATAAAGCTTGCTTAATTGATATTAGCATAAATGTAAAGCCAAGTAATATTATCAGTATCAGTTCTGAAACAGTTCCATTGCATGCTCTTCACATCTCTGTTTATCTGTTTCAGGTGATCTCAGAAGACTGCTCAGGGGGAATTCAGGGACGAGAAATTTAATGGTTACAGTTTTATAGTCTTTATCAGACCATCAAGGCTGTAATCAAAAGATAAGAGTTATCATCTGTCATCTCAGTCAAGCTTCAAGAGAAAATCATTGCAAGAGAGCCTCTGGTAAGTCTCTGAATTAATTCAGATTTGGGGAATGTTATGTAATTTGTGTTAACACCCGCAAGCTCTAGTCGTGGATCAGGAATTTTCTGTGATAAATACTCTAAGAAAACAAAATGAAAATAAAGTTGGGGGTTTTTTCCCAAAAACAAACTAACCAGCCAATCCAAAAAAGGTGGTATGTTATCTGGGCTGTTTCTCATGAGTTTATGATTACTTAAAGCTTAGATGATGTGCAGAGTAAATCTCATCTTTACAGGGCTCTGAAAATTGGGATAATACCAATTTTCCTGTGGTTTTCCTGTGGAACAGAAGTCTTGAAGAATGTACTTGTCAGCATTTATCTAGGTGGTCTATTAAGAGGGGAATGGTCATTGGGGCTGGAGATGATTGGTCATCAAGAATGTTGGTCTTTACCCCCCTTTCCTGACAGCCAGTGCTGTTACAGGGCAAACACTCATTGTGCAGTGAGTAATCTGCAGATTTAATGCCTTCTCACCTGTTTATCTAATTTAATGGGAGGAGGTTGGAAAGACATTGGGAAGAGGAGGACTGTTGGGTTTCCATGGACTTCACAAACCGTTAATGTTTTACTGGAGCACTTTTGGAAATCCAGTCGTTCCTCAGCTGCAGAGTTCAGAGCTGAGCTGTTGTGCTCTATCCCTGGTTGTCTAAACAGAGCTAACTCAAGTTGTGGCCAGCAACAACAGAGAGGGGAAAGGCTGTTCACAGGATCAGTCCTGCCCAAGGGTTCTCTGTGCCTGTGTACTCCATCCCCCTATGAGCCATCCAAGGCAGATCTCTCCAGTCAGAACTGGCCACGTGGACAGAGAGGCTGCTGTGGGAGTGTCACTGTGCACTCAGCTGGATATCACACATCTGCTCAAGGTCCTCAGCTTTACTTCTCTTTCACCCAGTTTGGGACTTCAGAAGCACAGAATTAAACCAAGGGCTGTCTTTGTTCCATGAGGCTGCCCCAGCTGGAACCTGTTGCTGGCTGACACAGTCAGCTCTTATATTGACACTGTTATATCCTTCGGCGTATTACACTGCGTTTACATCTTTTAATTCACCCCAGCAGACACATGGCTTATTTTAAGCACCATGTGTAAGAGCTTTCATTAAAACCATTACAGGATACCAGATGGGGATGCAGAACTGACAGCACCAGGGCTGCTTGCTACCATATTGGATTTAGGAAATATTCTGGAGTGCTTAGCCCTTCTCACCACTCTGCTTTTCTGCTTCTGGTGACACAGACACTTCTGGGTTGGAGTTACAGCTCTATGAACCAGTTGTCTTTTTTTTTTTTGCCAAGTAGAGTGAAATGTATCAGAATTTGCTCATCTGAGTTTTCCAGATGACATAATTTCTGATTTACACGTTACGGCAAATAGGATTTCAGTGGAAGTGTTTGGTAATAAAGAAATGTCAAAAGAAATGGAACAGAAAGGTTGATTTTTAAGTTTTACCTTTAAATAAGCAAGCAAGAAAGGAATCGTTGAGATTTTTCAGTAAATTAAGAGACAAGACTCATTAAAGAAACAGTATCACCGAGGTGTTCTCATGAATACCAACATCTCAAGTACAATGGAGTCTAGAGAAAGTGTCAGTAGTCTTAAAGAGGAAGTAGATTAGTGGATCTGGTAAATCTTGGCCTATTTGATTTAGATGTTTAACTGAGATGGATTAAAAAATCTCTGATCTGTAGAGCTTGAACTGGAAGTCTTGTGAACTAGATTCTTGTGTTAGCTGTTCCTTCTGCCACAGCAGTTACTGAAAGAGTGCCAAAATATTTGTAATGGTAGTCGTGGGGTTTTTTTAATTTATGAATCTGCCAAAGTGAATTTTTTTCGGATGTCAGTCTTTTTTGCAGGTAAAAACACAATGCTTTGCTTCAATATAATCAAAAGATTATATATAATGTGATTTTTTGAAATTACTTTTATATGAAAAATGACTTAAACTTTAAGAGGTTTCCAGAAGGGTTAAGTAATCACAAAGGAAATTAAGGAACAGTTGACACTATGAATATTAATTAATTTTAACATTTTTTCTAATTGAAAAAAATACTGTGTTTTGGTTCAACAACTGAAACTCCCAAATCTGTTCTAGCCCAAAGATAGCACAGCTAGGGCTTCCTATAGCTATAAATATTTGCTTCTGGATTTCTGATAACATCATAATAAAATGCTTCGTTGCATCTAATTTTATATTATCTGTCTAATTGTTGGATAATACAACCACTTGCTTATGTTGAATTTTGCAAATTCTATCAAAGAAGATAAAAATTAAGTCTTTCTATTTAATATCCCTGTCACAGACAAAATTTGAGTGGAACTGGAATTCTGTGACATTTTCTTCGCTGAAATTCTCTTCTTGGAACAGGGATGAAATAATGACATTCCTAAAATGAAAATATGTTCTGTTCTTGTTGTTGGTATGACTGAACAGTAATTAATTTTTAATCCTGTGAACATTAAACTCTACTTAACAATAGATATTAGGGACATGCTGTGTCTTAAGGCAGCTTGAGAGTCTGATCAACTTATTCTTTCCTGTTCGTGTGGTTCACTGGCTCATCTGAGCCCAGCTGATTCATGTGATACCTACCATGGGAGGCAAAGCACTCTGTGCAGTCCAGACTGGTAGGAAGAGGAATATTTAAATTTAATAAATCAATGGACTTTTAGTTTAGCTTAAAAGGAAAATCTGTAGCACATTTCTGAATTACAATTCTGAACAACGTGACTTTGGCTGAAGACAAATCTTCAGCTCCAGTGCTCACCTATTTTGCCCACCGGAGTGTTCTGAGTGGTTTTATAGCTCTAAATGCTCTGTCCTTGCTACTTTATCTGAAATTCCTGTCTGCAGCCTGGTGCTGGCAGTGTGAGCGGGGAGTCCCAGCTGCTCTCTCGGCAGGAGCACATCAGCGGAGCTGTGCATGCACCGGAGCGAGCGCTGTAAACACACAGCCTAGCACGCAAGCCTTCCCTCCCGGTGAACTTTGCCATTTGCTAATTTATCCCTGCTCTAAGTTTTCTCTTGTGTTTGCCTTTTTCTATAATTTCTTCCTGTAAAGCCTGTGTGGGCTGGCTTCTAGTTCCCGTGCAGTGCGAGCTTCTAATCCAGCAGTTTCACCTCCGGCTTTGGACATAAATCAGCAGGGAACTCTCGCAGGTTCCTTGCGCCCTGTTTGGGGAAGGAGGGAAGAATAATGCCGATATTGAGCTAATGCTATCAAGCTCCCTAAAGCAGGAGAAGAGATTGATAAGAGACAGCATTGTATTTATAGTTTCTGGCATATAGCATAGCACAAGTCCTATTTAAATTCTTCAGAAATTAGGATCAGATGACTTAGGAACTTCTGGCATATTTGAATCTTAAGTGGTTACAGACAGTTTTGCTCAGACTTTGCTTCAGTTGTTATATGTGCTACTTCTTCATTTAGAACAGGTTGGGAAAGTTTACAAATTCTTGGGAGAATGGGAAAAAAAATCCTACTCACATTGAGGCTGAATGGCAGCAGGGACACAGATCCTACCTGAGGTGCTACATACCTGGTACCCTTTCTTGTGTGTGTGTGTGTCTGTGTAAATGTGTGCAGAGGGATGTAATTTGCTTGTGTTCAGTCTGGTGTTGCCTTTATTTTCCAAATACTAATTCTGACCTCGCTGCCACCCCGTAGGACATGGGCATGGTAGATACCTGCTGAGGTAAAGGGTCAACTTCAAATTAACGTCATTTTTGTCTTCAGCAATGAGTTATAGTATGAAGCGCCTGAATGGATACTTTATGAAGAGTAGAGGAAATGAAAAATGTAAAAAAGCCTTTACATATAGAAAATGTAAGGCATTGTCATTGGAGCACCATGAAAAGCACAATACAGAGGTGCCCTGGGATGGATGTCAGTGGGTAAATCACTGCCTGGGCATAGTGTAGAGGGCAGCGGGTGCCAGTGCTGAGGGAAAGGTATTTTTCTGCTCAGACCGAACTGTACTGCCATGAGTGTGACGCAGTGGTTGGGCTCACTGGCTCCCCCACAATAAGAACAGCTCAGGTATTTCCTTTTTTTTTTTTTTTGGTTTGGTTTGGTTTTGGTTTTTCTGGTTTGAATTGCCTTCATCTGAGCTGAGAGCTCAGCCTGTTTTCCAGTGGGCAGATTCCAGCTCAGATGGGTGTTGTGGGCATGAAACCTGTTCCCCTTCTGTTCTGTGCCTGTGCAGCAGCAGCTGAGGCCCAGCCTGCCTTCCCAAGGGCTCCCAGCAATTCCATGTGCTCTGCCAGCCCCCTGTGCTACCAGAGCAGCTCTCGTGGAACACAAGGATGCACAAAGCCCTGGTCAGCTGGACCTACCTGGGGGCTGCCCGCAGTCTGTGGAGACCAGCCCAGCCTGTGCCCTGCCTGCGCTAAGGGACAGCCTGAGCTGTTCTCTCCAAGCACCCGCATGTGCGTGCAGGAGCAGCCTGGCTCAGACCAACCTCCTGCCAGGGCTTCCTGGCAAACCCCTCCGTGCTCCAGCTGCAGTTGGCGCGGCAGCTTGTCCCGCAGGCTGCCAGCAAGCGGGCAGTCCAAATGGCCGGGAGCACTCCCAGAGCCTTGGCAGCTGGGGAGAGAGAGGCTTGGGATCACGCATGGCTCTGCGAGCGCTCGGGCAGGGACCACCCGCTTCCAGGTAGGGCAGAGGAGCCACCCGAGCCACCCACCCTGTGGCCTCACTGGTCCCCCACAGTTTCCAACCCCAGCTTTGGCAAAGGCTGCTCCTGTGCCTGTTCCTTGCGGTTATGGGTTGGGTCATCTGCAGAAGAAGCAGAGCTTTTCAGTCTCCCTGAGGTCTCTTGAGTCCTAAGGGTCTAATAATTCATTGGGTTGGTTGGAGCTTGACAGGGACCTGGAGGTTAATTGCTGTAATTCCCTGGCAGTATCTTTCACCCTTGGGGCAGGACAAGTAGGAGTTTCTCCCACAGCAGGAGTCGGAATTCTTCTACAGGAAACACCCAGGCCAAGAGGCCTCTCTCCAAGCTAGTTCTTTTACAGCAACAAAGTTAGTATTTTTTTAAGGAAATCTCTAGGCTAAATAAGAAAGAGGTCTGGTAAATGGATCGCTCGCTTGCAGGCTCTCATAGTTGTATCGAAAGATCAGATGCAAATGCAAATAAAACAAACAAGTGAATTGATCTTTGCATTTAGAAATAACAAAGCTGGGGAAATCCCCCTCTATCCTTAATCATCAACCCTAAAAGACTTTGAGTCTGATTCTTCTTGACATTGAGTGAGTGTTATCTTGACACAAAGACAGGGAGAAGGGAAAGTTGTTTTGTGGGAGTGTTTTATATCTATTTTGAGCTGTTATGACTGATGATGAGTAACTACAGAGCCAGGGTGTCTTACTCTATTTTATGGAAATATTGATCTTGTTCTCTTAGAAGTCAGTTATTAACATAAATAATTTTACTCTATTATTCAATTCCTTTTATTACAAGTGCAGCCTTTTTGATATGGCAAAATTAGCTATAAATACGTTGTATTATATCTAAATGTTGCATCTTACATGGTTTCAAAGATCTCATGTCCTGATAGAAACCAACTCTGTACTCAGCAAGGCTTGAGTGAGATCCACAGTATCTTTTCCATTATTATCTCACCAAGGGGTGCTTTCTCATGTGACTAAAAAAGTGTTCTGTGTGAAATAGTCTGTAGGGAGAGGAAGCTTTTTCTCAGGCTCTAAAGTGCTGGCAGGTCGAAGTGTCCTGAAGATTGTCAGAACTGGGAAATGAAGTTCTTTGTATCTATAATAAATGCTATTGGTTCAGGTTGCCAGTTCAGGCTTAGGCTGGGAATATTCTGATTTTTGGTTGCTCACTTTTGTGTATTCGGGTCTTTTAAAGTAGTCCGTTGATTCAATATATGCTACAGGTTACACTATCAAGGGACCCAAGCCATGCAGGACCAAAGTCACTTGGGGACCTTCAGACCATAAGCTGACTTAGGGCTAAGTCCTGTTCCTCTTCTTGGTGCTTTACATTGTGACAGCCCATATCCTTCCTGACCTCGTGCATAATCCCCGTTGGAAGCTGTGGGGCACAGTGCCCACATCATACTCAGTTAATGCATTAAAAAGTTCCTGAGTACCGTATGGACATCTGAAGAAGTCATCTGTGTTCAACACATTCCTTCAGTTTCCTTTAACAAGAATATTAATCTAATTGATGTCAGAGTACAGTGAAAGTTACTTGGCTTTCTCACCAGCATGAGTGCATAAATACATATATAATTTGCAGCAGAAATACAGCTCACTTACAATATACATTAAAATACATATAACTAGTAATTTTTTTGCATTTTCAAATTGTCACGTAAAAAAATATCGATTTTTACATATCTGCGGTGTGTGTGTGAGTGTGTGTGTGCGTTTTTGCTAGGAAGTTATCCTTCCATGTTTATGGTGTTCAGTGGGATGGATGAAGCACCCATGGAATTTTGCCAGCTGTGCTGATGCAAGCTCCAGGCTCATCCTATAAACATTTACGCTTCTGAGTAACTTCAGTCACGTACAAACCCTGGGCCAAAAGAGTCCTCCTGGGTCACTGATTCCAGTCCTGTGGTGTGACAGGCAAGGCTCAAAACTCCTCTCATAAAATGGCCAAGCATTAACGTAAAGCCTTCTGTGTTTTCACCTACCATCTCTCCTGCTGGAAAGTTACTCCATTGCCTTCTTCAGCTGATAGTTAAATAGTCTTCCCTCGTTCTCATCCTCAGGTTAGTTATGGACAATTTCATTCTTATGTCAATATTGTAAGTACCTCTTCTTCCTCCCTGCTGTTTACCCAAGGAGAGCAGTCGTGCAGCTGAAGTTATTTATGTGCATTTGCAGCTTTGGGTCCTTGGGGGTGGATGTCCACGGATTTTACTTATGTACAGATAAACAGGCAGAATGATTTTACAAGCCGAACCTGTCAGAGTGATTAAAACTAAGCAGGATCCCAAAGTAAATGTGTCTCGGGTTGATAAGGACTGTCTTTGAAGCAGTTGTCCTTCAGCGTGCAGCTATTTCTGGGCAGTTGCAGCTGGCTGGCTTTGGTGCCCTGTGATTTATATCAGGACAAGTCTCCTGCTCACATAAAACATAGGGTGCCACAGTCCAGTACAGATCTGTTTGTCATGAAAGGGGATATCTGTGTCTATCCCTTATTTTTCTAGCAATAAATTACACGTAACAGAGCTGACAGAGCTGTTCATTTCCACTTTGGGGCTGAACTGGAGGGGTGGTTTGCACTTTGGTATTCTTCATTCCAGCGCTGCTCCAGATGCACCATGTTGGCACTCCTTGTCAGCTAAGTAACTTCGCAAACATGATTCTTCTTTCCTTCACAACACTGCAATTTCTGTATCTTCTAGAACTGAGACAGGTAGGATTTGGAAAGTTAATTTAAGTTCAAGCAAGTTTACAGTGAGTGAGGTAGAATGGGTTGCAGAAGAGCTGGACCCACCTCCCCTGTCCAGTCACTGACAGGCAGCACGCCACAGACCCCTGGAAAAGGAGGGGAGGAAGGCAGACCCTGTATTTCATATGAATTGGCCA
The DNA here is from genome assembly GCA_013398115.1 of Falcunculus frontatus. Lineage (NCBI taxonomy): Eukaryota > Metazoa > Chordata > Aves > Passeriformes > Falcunculus > Falcunculus frontatus. The sequence continues at coordinate 474,130 of VZRV01007685.1, forward strand.
CCTGATCTCTCTACCCCTTCTCGGAGGGTTACAGAGATGTGAGAACATGTGGGACGAGAGCTGGGAAAGCCAGGAGTGACATGGGAGGGAGAAAGAGCTCTCAAGTGTTACAGGCAGGGGAATAAACTCTGCCGCAGAAGATCGTGTACACATTGAAATTACATCAGCTGACAGACTTAGCAAGGAAACCGACAACTGAATGGGACCCATCTTTCTGAGGATGCTCTTCATAAAGCTGGCTTGATTTGTCATCTTCTAGCACTACAATACACTTGAAATAACCCCATCAGAAATGAAATAAGATTTTCATAAGAATGCTGGCATTGCAAACCTGCTCTCTGTAGCTCCAGTAGAAAGTTGCTGGCAGCCTCATCCTGCAGTGCCAGGTGATTTGTGCAGCAACTTGTTAACAGCAGTTAAGCAATGAAATCAGGTGCCCTTCCCCGAGGCTACAGATGAATCACCGAATTACAGGGAGGGAAGGGAGACTGGGAGTAGAGTGGGTACACACTGTTGAAGAAAGGAGATGGGAGAAGCTGGGGTGGACAGTCATCATTGAGCCCAGAGGATGTGTATTGATGTTTTTGTTTAAGCAAAGTGTAACTAGTGGTAACTGGAGGACAAAGGATCAGAATCCCCTGTCAGAAATTGTTTGGGCAGGTGTCACTTGGGAGTAGCTGAGTGGATGGGTATCCGTGGAGCTGCGCTGACGTAATGCAGCTGGAAGGAGGCCCCAGGTCTGTTCCCCTCCTGGTTACCTACTCTCTAAATGGAGCCTCCTCTGTCAGTCACCTCTGGCTTCCCAATACTTATAGATTAGGTCACCTGAATAAAATTCAGTTGTGTCACCACAAGTGGTGGTGGTATTCACAAGGGTTTATTGTAACCTGCCCTGAAACACAGGTAACACGGCATCCACCGTATTTTCCTCCACATGCCGTGCTATGGTCCAGATTTTCCTGGTGGATTATGCAGAGGTTTTCAAGGGCAAAGTGACCTCTTTTGTAGCTTCACAGCATAAGGTTCACATGATGGAATATTTTAAACCTATTTTGCAGTCACACTGCATTGACTGGTTGTGACACACTGCATAAATCCAGCCCCAGTGACACTCTGACAACAATCCTTGATGTGATAAACCAACCAATACAGTCCCAGGCACTGAAGTAGGAGGATAGAAGCTGGAGCTGAACGGTTGCCTGATTTTTCAGGATGCCTCAAGTTACTCCTCCAAGCACATCTTTGCACTCCTTCATTCACTTAAGGCTTCAGGGTGTGAAGTGTCTGTATTCCCTCTTTGGGGAAAGCATGCGAGAGTTGTTTCACTTTCAGTTAAATCGCAGCCACCAATGGCAATAGAAGCACTGATCAAAAGAATAAAACATGGTGTGATTGCTTAGACTGGGATTTTCTCAGAAAAATAGCCACCAACTTTACTTTTTCCAGCACGGCACTGATGTGCCTTCCCACCAGAAGCAGGGGATTTGATCTCTGTTTCCATGGATAGAGTACAAAGCCAGAGCATGGTGCTCTAAGTGTTTTACCCAGGCTTTTGGCCAGGTTTGATGTGCCAGGATGTACAGTGTCTGCTGGACTGTCTGTCTCCTCCCAGCAGAATGCCAAGCAGTTATGTGGATGTTTCTCTAACCTTCCTGTCCTTGCTTTGGTGGTAAGACATGGTGACATCAAACCTGGAGATCTTCTGGCCCATCCATATTTGTAATGGTAAGTAAATTTGGAGTGGAAATCATTGCAGAAACATATTGATGTGCTTTTTTATGCCTACCGTACTTCTTGTCTAAGTGAACTGCATCTTCAATTCCTACAAGGTGCTGGTAGGAAAAACTAGGATTCCTTCTTGTGTCAGTAGCACTTGCATATTTGTCCATCATAAGTTAAACCCTTTCTTAGAGTACTTTCAATTTCTACATGATGAAATGAGAATCCCTATAAGGCAAGAATGATCCACATTTTTAAGTAGTTCAATATCCAGCATTTATACTCTTGAGCACATGTTCAGCACTGCATTTAGATTCAAATTCTGAATCAGCTTCCCATTGATTTAAATGTTGAATTGGATACCAAAATATGCACCAAGAACCTTCATGTGAAACATTCAACACTTCTTGAAAGCTCAATAAAAATCTCAGGTTTTCAATTAAAATAGATTCCCTTCTGTTCGGGAAAGAAAACGATGATGTAACCTTAATACCCTTGCACTAGACCTGTAAAGTAGAGTGACATTTATGTAAAACATTGTCAAACACATCATCATTACGAAGGTTTTGCTCTTTGATATGAGTTACTACTTTGTACAGTGGTTTCAGAGGTAACTGCCTTCATCTTGGTGTTCCATGAATCAGTTTTACATCCCAGCCCTGTGTTCTCCTTTAAACATCAGCAGCTCCAATTCAGCAGACACTCACTGAAGTTAAACACTAAGAGGCAAGAACTAGAATCCAAACTGATCCGATGGGCAGGTGCATGGAAAACTATTAAAGGATGGGGATAGCTTTAAAATAATGGGAATAGTATTCCTCTCCATTAAAAAGTACAGAATAGGTCTTTGGGCTAAAACTAACAAGACTGTTGCCTACAGGTACTGTCAACATATTTGCCTCTTTGAAAATTATATTTTTATTATAAATAAACAACCTGCTTTGCAGTACTGTGGCTTCCTTCAGATCTTATTCTTTAACATAATTGAAGATCAAATACCTCATGCAGCACTTACGGAGTCACCTCTTTTTTTTTTTACTTAACTGTATTTTGATCTGTAGGTATTATGTTATGAGCTGAAAGAAAGCCTCCAGGCTCTCATTCAAAGCAGCTGACAGCAGCTCAGAACTCTCCTTGGAGTAGAAGAGCTCTTGCTTTTTAACAGTCTCCCCTCTACAGATTTCCTATCCCAAAGAAGATCCTATACTTCCTTTTTTCATTGATTAGATGTTTTTGAGAAAGGTTTCACATCCAAGGTGTCCTTGCAAACCATTCTTGGGAGTTCTAAAATAAATATATTTCTTGATATCTGTAGCTCTAAATTAAACCGGATTTGTATTTTTTTCTAATTACTCACCATGATCTAATGCCGCAACAACTAAGCACTGCGAAGTGATCCAAATCTGCCCATCAGTGTCAATTCTGAATAGGGTCTGTGTTATTCATGCTGTAATTAAAGGAGTAAGAAAACCTTCTGCTGAGTGTCCCTCACTGAGAACAGGGATTTCATAACTGGGCACTCAGTGGCTTTAAGGCAGGTCAGAGTAATTTGTGATGGACAAAACTACGAATCATTGTAAGAAATGTTATTAGTGGAAAGGCTGGTTCATTTATCAGCTCCAGTTCACCAAGCCCCATCATAAGAAAATCTGGATCTAGTTTCCTTTGGTAAAATACAGCAGGAAGTAATTTTTGAATATTTTCTAAAATATGTCTACAAGTTAGGGTGTGACGTTATGCGGATAATGCTAAGCAAAGGGATACAGCTGGCTCTCTGTACCTTGCTGTGGAATAAAAACTGAGTCACTACCACAGAGAGGTCACTCCAGGGCTCTGAAAACGGGTTAGGATTTAACATCAGTTACCCAGATGTATCTATAATATTCAGTTTATCACTCATAACTTTATGCAACAAAATGAGCATATTGAAGTAGACATGATGTGAAATTAGAGCTATTGGGAGACTCTTCCAAAGAACAATAGGAGTTTTGCTTTTGTTTCAACAGGACTGAAATATATCCCATTTCTTATAAGAAAGAGCAGCAAATAATATTTATTATCCTTTTGATATGGAGCCATTACTGGAAGCCATTATCATCACATTTCAGGTTACTTAATCAGCTCTGTGAACTGATAACCCACATAAATAATTGCCTCGCTGCTGCCAACAGTGCTTTTGGCACACTATGAAAATAACATTATTCCTTACGAATTAAACTGCAATAAGATTTTAAATGACAGATTAAAGGTTTTCTTTAGGTACCTTGAATCCTTCCAAACTGAGCAAACAAGAAGAGACCTACCATTTTGCAGGTATGTGATAGAGGTGAACTACGGCTGAGCTCCCTGATGGCACAGAAACCAGGTGCATGTGTCCAAACATGCCAGGCGAATGCAGATGATGAAAAAGAAAGATTAACTGCTGAAGAGCTACCTGCTCTTCAGAGCATTCCAGCTATCAGGCACACCCCAGCCGATTCCATAATGCTGTGAGTGTATCCATAGGTCTGCAGGCAGGGACTCCATTATCTGTTTGGCTCTTTTCTGTTCCTGTGTGGAGCAGCTTGTGTCTACAGCATTGTGCAAGATGTTCATATTTCATTAGTATTCCTCACTTTGTAGTAGTTTCTTTTAGTTTGAACCTGTCCCCCTTATCACCTTCTAGTTAGAAATATCCCAAATAGCCATAGCTCAAGCAGAGTGACGTCCCATTTTTTATATTGCATTACCTAGTTATCCTTGGCTGGGTGTGTGCTCACAGCCTGCCTTTAGTTGCTAGAGGTGAGACAAAACTTCTGAATGGAGTTCTGCTACAGCAGTATTTCTTCTCATCCTAAATGATGACAAGAAATCAGGACATGGCAGCCTTCCTAGTATTGCCAAAACCTGTGCATGGACAGAAGCTCTAGGACAGTGAATGTGTATATACATAGGGCAGCCAAGGGAAAGGATCTCCAGACAAGTGGGCACAAAGTCTTGCTGGTACTGGCTGCTGTTCCATTCTGTAACAGCCTGCTCTGAATTCTCTGAGGGACAGCTCAGCAATGTCACCTGGAGGAGCTCAGCTTGACACATTTGCTCTCATGGCAGGAGGTCAGGTTCTCCATGGGCAGGCAGCTGGGCAGGGAAGTAGCTTTGAAACTCTGCCTGCACCACTTGGATCCCAAAAGCTTCAAGGATGAAAATCACAGAATGGTTTGTGTTGGAAGGGACCTTAAAGGCCATCCAGTTCCATCCCTGCCACGGGCAGGGACACCTTCCATAGACCAGGTTGCTCCAAGCCCTGGAGCAAGTTGAACACTGCCAGGAATGGAGCAGCCACATCTTCTCTGGGCAGCCTGTGCCAGGGCCTCACCACGCTCACAGTAAAGAATTTCTTCCTGTTATCTAATCTAAACCTGCCTTCTCTCGGTTTAAAGCCATTCCCTCTTGTCCAATGACTACGTGTCAATATAAAATGTCTCTCTCCAGCTCTCTTGGATGTCTCCTTAAGCAGAAGTTCCTGGAAATTTCAAATTAGAGGTGGCATAATATTTTTGACCCCCGTTTTCCACTAAAACAAAATGAAAAGATGGGATCTGTGACTAGATTTAAGTCCTGTTTATATTATACCAGAATCTCTTGTATGCTGTCTCACCATCCTTTGTGAGTTGTAGCCCAGGTGTTTCAACCCTTCTTCCTACCCTTTATTTATGAGGTTTTTCTTGTATATTGTGTGGGAAAGAGAAGAAACATGTGGTAGTTTGGGAGATGAGATCTGGCCAGGGATCTTAGACCCGCAGAACAGAATGAGGAAAGAGATACTTAAGTGCTCTGCAGGGAAAAGCGGTTTCATATTTGACTCAAATGGAAAGTTTTCATTCAAGCTTCACCACTTTCCTTTTGAAACACTGGGTGGGAAGTTCTACAGAAAATAATTCCTCTCTGAAAAAGTTTTGGCCTGGCCTACTTGTTCAAGTCTGCACTGCTGGATTGAGTTGAACTCCCACAGTGTGTCCAAGCACTGCCTGTGCTGCCAAGTGAGACCTCAGTGCTCAGGACAGGTACCTGAGCCTCAGCCAGCAGCTGCCCCAGTCATCTTAAGGAATTACCTCTAGATGTCACTCATGAATCCCTCTTATTCGAGGGATTTAAATAAGGAGTTACGATACCTCTGACACAGAAACCCTTCTATCACTCTGCTTGGTTACTGAAATGTTTGTTTTCTGCTCTCCTTTTCTGCACTGTTGGAGTCAGATAAAGGCTGAAGGCAGAGAAGGTACTTTTTCAGCAGTGCAGAGATGCCTTAGCTCATGCAGAAACTTAAAAAATAGAGAAAAACTCAACCTTAGTCAAAACAAATAAAGACTTCTGTAGTCTTTGATGCCAGTTGAACAATCTCCCAACAAGCCCGGAGAGCTCAGGATAAAGCTGATACTCTGTTGATTTATTTAGGTAACTGTGTCTTGTTAGTACTTGCTTAGCAATGGGTCCAGATGCTTGGTGTAACAATCTCTAGCCCATGACTAAAATTATTTAAGTGGCTATTTCCACACTCACTAAGGCTGAATAGACTGAATAGAGCAGTTTCTCTCCAAAAACTAATTATTTTCTGTTAGATATTTTCAGTGGATTTTTTTTTTCCTTAAAACCTGATTTATTTAAATTTAATTTGCTTGCTTTTTTAGTAATTAAAAAATCCAAACACATTTATGCCCTGCCTTCAACAGAGGGAAAATATTCATGTGGGAAAGCTATTTCTAGAGAGAAGAAGGAAAAATGTCAATAAGAAAATTTGGGGCATCTCTAGCAGTAAGGAGGTTTTTGAGGTTTTGACCTTACCTGTAGTAAGTAGAATTTTTTTCTGCAAATAGTTGAGCTGAAGCCAGAGGGTCTCCTAATGGAGTAAAATGCTCAGTGTGTGTATAAGAGTATATGAATTCTCACATGAGCTCTGACAGATAATTGTTCCAGTTTCTCTCGTGTTTGGAAAAAGTTTGGCCTTGCATTGTTCAAGTGTTCAACAGTTCATTGGGTGATGTGATTTCCCACAAAACCTTCATTGAAGCTTTTGGGAGTTCATCAGTCCTGAACTACTTAAAGGACTTGTTTTTCAATGCTTTCCTATCCTAAGTATTCACCTTTCATTGAAATTAAAATTAATATCTCTGATGGCTGCATTGCAGCCAGGACTTCCAGAGGGCTGGCAGTCAGAATGGACAAAAGATTCCTATCACATAATAAACAAATTGTAAATAAATAGGGGGTAATGAGTGTCTGGCAGCACAAAGCAACCACATTTGCAGATCATACAACAATAAAGACATTTTGAGTTTATCAAGTAATTAACCTCTTCATAGGAGTATGTGGATATGCATGCATTTATAAATATATGGGTGTATATATTTATGTGTTTTGATTATTGCCCCTTTTACTTCCCTGTGGCTTTGAAAGACAAGGTCCTACATGAAGACTCAAACAGCATAAAAGTTTGGTCAAAATGTACTTTTATTATTAAAACTACAAGGGACAATAAAGCATTTGCAACGTTACTGAAGTGGCTCATGGCCAGTGGGTTTTACAAGTACAATTTAAAAGTAATGGAAACTGTACTTTGATGTCATTAAAATTTCAAAGTTATTTAGGTTTTATCTGTAAGGCAGGAGAAATTATTATTTTGGGTTGAGAGCACTTGCAGTAGGCAGATCCATGAGGGTGTTTGCTGTGACTTCACCTTTTCCATGTCTGGTTTTTGCTGCTGCTGCTGTATCAGAAACACTGGCTCAGGTCCGTAAAGATGCTTGACTGCTTTGCTCCCAATGGTCTGACTTTGGCACCCAGAACTCCTCTGGGTCTTTGTCATTAAGCAATCAGAAATCAGCTGTGGTAGTTTAAAAAATGGGAATCCTTTGCCACCATCCCTGGAGACAGGCAATTCTTAGAGAGATGTTAAGCATGGCAATACAAAGTAAATGATACTGATAACTCTCCATGTAAAAAACCCAAAAGCATAGGCAGGGATTAGAAGTTAGATTGCTAAAAAAAATACATTATTTAAAATAGCAGGGGAGGAGAGGCACTGGAAGATTTTGGAGGCACAGACCTGATCTGAAACTCAGAAAAAAGATTGTATCTATCCTGCAGGATTGCCGGGGGTGTGTGAGGGGATTTATCTTCTTCATCTGAGGAGGTGCTCCCACTGCTGAAACAGTTCCTTGCTCCTGCTTCTAGAAAAGGATTGATCTCCCTGGGTTTGATGCAGGGAGGTGGAGGCTTGAGCATTGAGGCAGTGGTGGGGTCTTGGGGATGCCGCAAGGAAATCAGTTCATTTTCCTTTTCAAAACCTGGGAATTTAAATATACAAACAGACTCCATACTGGACAAATATTTCATTTGTGAAGTTAAGAACTCTGAAGGTAGGATATTTTGGAACTCCAGAAGATTCATCCTTCTCTTCCATGACTGATAAATGGCCAGAGGGTGTGTGAAGAATGTGCTAAGGAGGGTGAAATCAACCAAATAAAACCCCCGAAAAACCTGACAACTAAACTATCTGCTCATTCCTATACCACAGAAATGATTAGAAACTATTTCCAGGCTCCTGGCGTTATTTCTTTCGCAAGGAAAAGCTGGATATAGTACAAATCTGGTTCATTATCTTATCATAATTATGAAGTTGCTCAAATGATGAAAACCATTTCTGAAATGATTTGTTGATGCAGCAATCTTTGAGACTGTTGCTGCTGTGCAGGGATGCCGGGTTGGTTTGGGCACAGCAGGCTGAAGATGGTAATCAGTTACCCCAGGAAAAAGCAACTTAAAGAAAAATGGATAATGCAATTAGGGATTATGTCATCATGCACGTGCACAGGGGGACAAAATTAACCTTTGTCCCGTAGCACGGACTTGAGGCACTTGAGCGCCTGAAGTGTAGCAGCAGTCGGTCACTGGGGAGATAAGCAGCCCTGAGCAGCAGTGTGCTCTGCAGGGGAGGGGGCCGGGAATGGTGGGATGCCGGGTCTCACCCCACTGGGAATGTGCAGGAGGGGACACTTTTACCTATTCTTTTAAGGCTGACACTTCTGTGCTCCTCCCTTCCCTTGAGCCTGTTTCAGGCTTGCCTGTCCCACCACTGGTGCCCCTTCCCAGCCTGCTCCCTTCCCAGCCTTCCTGTATTTCTCTGACATTTCACAGCTCTGGCTGTTATCACTAATGCGATGGAGAAATGCTTTGGTGGAGCATGGCTGGGTCATGCAGGGGTGGAAAGGGGGAAGGGATGGGAATTTTGTATTCCTGTGCGGCCAAGGACTGTGGGTACTTGTTTGCAAGTTCTCAGTGGGTCCAGGGAGGTCCCAGTGGCAGAGGAGATGCTGGCCATGCCTGTTCTTGGGTGCTGGCAGGGGTGGCACGATGACCATGGGGTGGTTGTGCCCCCGTAGGAAGCGCTGATAATGAGCATGGCCCAAAGCAGGAAGCATCAGCCGTGCGCCCCAGGCGTGGGCTGGGGGTGGCACTTCAGCCCCTATTCTCCAGCCCCACCACATCCCCTCTCCCCCTGTGATCTGGTGAATGAGGGGGTGGCTGTCTGAGACGGGGGGCACCGGCCTTCTGCTCGGCATGTGGGGTGCTCCAGCTTTGGGGAATACGCTCCAGCAGCATGCGCTGTGCAGTGCCACTTCAAAGCAGGCTCTGGCGGCGAGGCAGGGGATTGTCTGGTGGGATTAAACCACATTGGAACCATTTTGGAAAGGGTTTGACTCTTTGATTCTTTCGTATACAAATCTGACATCAAAGCAAAGTCCTGGTGTCTGTCAGATATGTCCTTCATCCCTAGAAAGAGATAAAACAGCCTCCTGTCAGTCAGATAACACGATAATTAGACAGCGTGATAATGCATTTATCCTGGTGCTTACAATCCTTGATCATATATTGCAATTATGTATACAGGCCACAGCAGCCAGTGTCTTTAATTATAATCTTGATGGCAAAATGATAGGAAGCAACAGTCTTCCTAAGGGTAGGAAAAAAGAGTCTTTTAATTCATTTTTATGAACTAAAAAGAGATATAGATCCTTACTGAATATAATAGAAGGGATTAATATGAAAGCCTTTGCCAGAGCATTTGTGTGACCTGACAAATGTGTTTATGAAGAAGCAGCAGTGTGTGGCTACTACATTAATATAGGGCAGATATTAGAGCAATATGAGATAGGTACCAACCCAGACAGAAACACCAGAGAGCACAGCACTTCAGTTTGATGTTAATCTGCTGCCCAGAAAATTCATAGTTAAATGAGTGTACTAATCTTATTATTGAGATTTATTAAGCGTAAGGTTTTAAAGATAAACAGCAGACATATAGATTTCTCACTCATTTAGCCAGAAATTTCTTGGTTGCTTTGCAAATGTCAGCTAGACAAAAACAAATAGGTGATATTATCCCTCCTGCAATAAACTGCCTCTGTACCAGAGTGGACACGGCTCCTGGATCAGGAATCTGATTGCTCATACCTAGTTGAAATATGTTTTTATTTGCATATTATTTAACTGCAATTACATTTTGAGTTTTTCATGCATTATGAAGCCCTTGATTAAAATAAATTAAGCAAATGAAGGCAAGGGAGCAAGGAGTAGTTGTAAAAGGTGTCAGTCTTAGAGTTCATAATTCCGGTGCTTGAGTTTTATCAATTTTCTACTGTTCAGTGTTTGACGTCGTGAAAACCCCCTGGGTGGTGCGTATCTGGCTGCTTGTCCAGCCCTGATCCTCCTCCGAGTCCATTTCTGCTCGCATACAAAAAATTGACCATGTAACTAAATCCCTTGTGAAGGGTCATGGTGACCATGCCCAGGAGGTCACCAGGGATGGAAATGCCACAGCCTGGGCATTTTCCTGGCTCTCAGGATTGAAGGACAGAAGCATAGAGGAAAGGGAGAAACTTAAAGTGAGGATTTTCCCAAGGGAAAACAGTCTTAGCTGTTAGGAAGTGCTGAAAGGCTACGCAGTGAAAATCAGGCCCCTTAAAATAAGATACCCCAAAACTGAAACACTTGGGAAAAATGGTTGCTTTGGGAAAACTTAAATGTAAATGTAATCAGCTGGTTACAGAAGGCGACTAAACCAATGGTCCGGGTGTTAGAACATGGACCTACCTTCAGACACAAACTGTGAGCAGGACAAGGATAAACCTTGGCTGTGACCGTGCATTTGCTTAGGAATTACCAGCATGGTGATAATTGGTATAGATTGTTTCTTGTTTTTCAGAACAGAACTATATGTTTATCCAACTCAAATGGTCCCTCAGGGGTTGGGGGTCGTTCTCTGCATCTGTTATTCTTGTAGGGCCTCTCCTGTGTCCCCATATGCCACTGCAGGGCTTTCCTCTGCAGCTTCCCCTTAGGCCCTTCCCAGCAATAGTGTCCTCCAGTTTATCCTTAGTGTCTTAGGCACTCATCCTTTAGTGTCTGAATAATGTGATTCTTCGTTGTCAACAATCCCAGGTGCGTGGCATAGTTGGGAAATGAAGCCTTTTTGTCTGCTGAGCCTCCAGTGCCCCTGTCCCCACCCCAAACTCCCAGTAGGGGACTGCTTAAGTAAATGTAAATGGCTCCTTGGATGATCGGCAGATCTGAGGAGCTGGGGCTGCCGGGCATGCGCAGTCAGAAAAGACACGTGGAATACACCGAGTAGTTGCAAAACATCTGTGCCTACATGGTTAATGAGGCTTGTACAGAGGAAAACCCCTTCAGATTGAAAGGCCATGACTTGGGCCCTCGGGACATTAAGACGATACCATTGATGGTCCTGTGATTCTTCTGCAGCAATCCCTTCTTGCTCCCATCTTTGCACCCTAAAACACCAGCCAACATGTCTGCAGAACCTCAGAGGAGATAAAGATTCCCATGGAAAATCACCATGGAAATTCCTCCTCCAGTGGAGAGCCACATACGTGCAAGGGAAGAAGCCACAAAGCTTTTCTTACTTCTGCTATGTGCTTCACACATCATTTGGCGTGTGGTGTGAAGCATTTTCTGCTTGGATTTAATCATATTGTTTTAATACAATATCTAAAAGATACTGGCCACATTATTTATTCACATAAAATTTTCATTTTTAATACAGGAAAATGAATTATGAAAAATAGAAAAGAAAAGCTTTTTGACCTCAGTGATTCCTTTCTAAGAGAAGATTATGTCACAACACCCAGACCATGTCCTCATACTGCTGGGATCCTAGATTAAAATTTTAAAAACCAGCTGAAATGGACCACTTTTCAGAAGACAAAAACCAAATGAAACCCACAGCAATCAGAAAATATTTCTTTTGTGGGAGAAAACCTGAAGCAGACATTACAAATTCCCATTCTATGAAAAGTAATGATGGGAATTGCTTAACTAGCTACATGTTTTGGTACATTATTGTTGACTCCTTGTTGCAATATTAAAGTGTCAAGTGGATTCAACCAACTAATATCACTTTGTATGCCATATATAAGTGTGTATATATGTAAATATATATGTGTGTAAATATATATATATATATGTAAATATACATACATATACATAAAAGCAACTGGTAAATGCAGTATTTCATGTTATAAATCACTCTTCCAACCATCCCTGCCAATAACACCCAATGCTGAAGATCTTATAGAATATTCCTCTTTGGCTGTGGGTGTTGCCTTGTGGTCATGGCCCTGTGGGGATGGATTAGCTTTCAAATACCTGGGCTGAGGAGCTGCCAGGAGAGTACCACATCTTCGGATCTCATAGTGAGGCAAGGGGATATTTATCAGTAGCTTCCATGAGGTTAGGAATTGCCTCATGAATATTTACGTGTGGAAAGAGATAAACTGTGCAAATTTATCCAGGACACCCATTTACCACTCTGGCATCTCCCTTGGTTTGAGATAAACAGGAAGCTCCCAGAAGACAAGCTCTGTTCCTGGTGGAGGACTAAAGAGTGAGAAAACTAATGTGTGAAAGTGCTGGAAGACTGGAGTAGGTGTTAGGCAGGGGGATGCATTTCCATTGCTTCTGGAAGAATGGGAGGAGGAAGAGGTAGGAGCCATTGCAAAGGCACAGCAGATTTTGTCATGTCTTGAAGCAGCTGCACGGGGTATAAGGGCACAGGCACCAACTGCTGATCTATCGATAAGATTAAAAAAAATAATGATAATAACAGAGTAAAGCTGGGCAAGTGTTGAATTAGGGGGGTGTAATTCCAACAAGGGCCTCTGTATGTCCTAATAGACAGTAAGAGTCCCAGATGGGAGTGGAATTGTGGTTCTGTAGTTCACAGCTGCCGATTGGAGTTGTTAACACGCATCCCTTCCTTTTTGCTTGTTGATCACTTGGTAGAGACAAGCTCCCACTCTGCAATTAACTCCAAGCTGCACAGCACCAGCTGAAAGAAGGTTCCTCTCTTTTACTTGACCCGAAACCAGCCAGAAGTACCTGGCACCTCGTGGGCCTGTGCAGGACCATTTGCTTCATTCCAAATGCGCTGTGCTGTGGCTCCATGCCTACCCTAATTAGGAATAATTAGCTCAAGTATTGGTGCAGCTGTGCAGCTTCTTGTGTCAGAGCTTCACCACATCCCTTCATTACCTCAGCTTTTGCACTGGTGCTCTGCAGTGTCCCATTTGGCAATGTGGGCTCTTCCATGCACAGCTGGGCATTTGCTCGCCGAAGCCGTTTTGCATTTCTTGGTGTTCTTGGGAAGAGAGCACGTAACTCTCTGGCTTTCTGGTCACAGCTTCCCTGTCCTCTGCCTGGGGCTGGAGAAGCTGGAAGGGGCCAATTCCACATCAGAACCATCTGGTGAATCTCGATAAACCATCAGACTGGTTACCTTTATTGTTCCTCCAAGACGGAGCACATGTGTTCTTGGAAGTCACCGTGTTTGTATTCGTTGGAGATGAGAAGGATTGAATAAATAGCGGTGGTGGTTTTCTAGCCCTGGTAAGGAGACCTGCAGAGGCTTTTCCTTCATCTGGGATCATGTGGCTCTCTCAATTAGGTATCTATAGTAATAACCATAAATCATTCAAAAACAGGTCCTGTCCCTTGGAATGTTACTGCTTCCAGTTCCTTTTTGCAGGGTTCAGCCTATCAGTTGTCCTGAAGAGCTCCAGCACTGTGTGAGCATGTTCCACCAGCCCTGGGGGCCCCTGAAAGTGGGAAGGCTTTGGTTCCAGTGGCTGTTTTCCCAGAAATACTTTAGGTATTTCCTCTTCTCTGCACAGTCCTAGACTCCAAATCCTGTCCTGCTTTAACCGCAGTGTTTTAGAGCATCTCTGCTCCCCTGGATTTCTCTTTCCCACTTGTTGCTCCCCAATGCCTGCTGTGTTTGAGTAGACTCTTTTTGTTTGGAGCCTCTCTTCAGCAGCCTTTCTGCCACTGCTTTTTGAAACATTTTTCCCAAGCTGATCCAAGGCTAAAGAGACAGATGTGAAGAAGAACAAAGATTATTCCCATCAGAAAAACCATCCCAGATTAAGTTTCCAAGTCCCAAGATGCATGCACTTGGATTTTGTTGTGTGCACAGCTTGGACATGCTGTGATTCATCAGAAAAGTTCTGCCAGTGCTGTGTGGCCTCAGGAAGGTGCCAGGAACATCAGGAGGTTTCACAGTTTGACAGCAGATACCTTTGGAGGGGCATTCAGAGAAACCAAGAGAAGGAAGTGGGGCAGCAACTTGTTGTGTATTGGGGCCTTAGCTGGGAGTGAGGGCAACTGGCAGTAAGTTGTTCTCTAAATTGAGAGTCAGTGATGTCCATCAGCTTCCATGAGGATGGTCAGCCCTTCAGCAGATCCTCAGGAATGGCGCTTCAGAATGGGAAAGGACTCCCGGCCGGAACTTCATTTTCAGCCTCTCAGACTTCATTTTAAATCTGTTTTTTGCTTTAGAAAGCTTCAGTGACTAAAGACTCCAAATCTATTTCAAGAAAGAACGCTCCTTAAAAATAGGCCTTATTTAGATTTTGGGTTTGATCTGATCCTTACTGGTGTAGATGTTTCATATTTCACAGGGCAGGAATGTTGGGACAGGCAACTTTTTAGGCTACAGAAATGGGAAAGGAAGGTTTGTGCAGGTGAGAAAAAGTGGATTTTAGAATCAACTTTTTGGCATCTCTTGAACATCACTAGGCAGACCTCTGAGCGAGGAGGATCCCATCTGAACTTCGCATTAACTGGTCATAATCCTCATTAATGTAGCCCAGGTCAGGCAGTGGGGGTTACAGCAATGCTAACATGACAAATCAGCGCTTTCATCATTTCTCAAATTTCCTTTTCCATGTTTCTGGGTTTTAAAACAAAATTTATGTTTGAATCCCAAGCAAACATGACAGCCTCACTTAATCACCCTTCTAATAATTCCCTTTAAAAATTATTTCTTTCATTTTGTCCTCCAGCCAGGAGAACTGAGTTATAAACCAGATTAATGCTAATTCTTCTTACTTTGACGAGGGCTAATTAAATTCATACCTCTTTGAGTAAGCTGTTAAAAGCCACAGTTAATCAATGTTTTGGCCGATATGTCCTCATTAAGAAATGTTGTTTTTTGCTGAGAAATAAACCACACTCCTTAAAAGCACTCACCGATTTGCTTTGGGATCTTCATGGGGGCCAGGCTACTTACACAGCACATAGTTCACCTACAGCTGTGTGAAGTGGTTTATTCTGCTGAAAATGTGCTTTGCCTATGACTCTTCTCAAAAAAAAAGGATTATTGCCCATGGGGCATTGTATTAGCGGGGCTGAGACATCCTGATTCCAAACAGTCATTAAGCAAATCAGAGGTAATTTATACTGTGGTGAAGACACCATTGCAAAGCCTGCCAGCTGTCTGGCCCTTCCAGTATGGCTTCAGACAGGACTTTGAAGGTCGGTTCAGGAGCATTTCTCTTACACCGTGTTGTTGTTGTGACTCCAGGAGGACAGTCAAGTTTGGAGGCAGGCCCCGATCCAGCAGAAGTTTAAACATCTGCATAGTTTTGAGCATGTGAGCAATCCCATAGGAGTTAACGAGGCTACTTTAGGTGCTTAGAATTAGGCATGTGCTTAAGAGCTTTGCTGGACAGGAGCCATGGTAAGAACCAGCCCCAACTGTGACCTAAAATTAAAACTGGAACACTTTAAAGATTAATTAAGGCCTTGTCTACATGGGAAAAATTCTTCATTGTGGCATGAGAAACTTTCTTCTCATGGCGTTTGTGGCCCAACTGGATTCAGACCATTTAAAGTGGAGTCGACTCTTATGAGGTTTCCTGACCACACTCAGGAGGTGTGGAGAGTTTGGAAATGCACCCAATGTTTGGAAGCAAATCTTTCATTCCCCAGTGCATATGAAATTTGTATGCCTTCACAGTCAGCTTTATGATAGCATCGTCCTTTCAACCCTTGGGAAAATGGCAGAGCCATTCAAGTAGCCAGAAAGCAAATAAACAGACACATTGCACTCCTCCCTTCTTCACCACAACTATTGAATTCCCTGAGTGCCGCAAGCCGGAACTATTGTCCTTTTAAAGCCCAGGGATTTGAAGACTTGGAATCTGTGGATCTCATTCTCTCTCCCAGAAGACATCTGCTTTAGCACTCCAGAGGGGACGTGGAGTAGACATGAATTGCACTTGCATTGGTGTGTTGTCCCTTTTGTGTTCCAGAAGGGAAGGAGAGGGATTGGTGTGTATGACCAGGCCATGATGGAGTGCTAAACACGATGTTCCAGCCCAGCACTTCATGCCTGGGGCACAGCACTGTGCCTGCAAACCCAGCCAGCAGGGAATGAGGGGCAAACAGGGGCCTGTACCCATGAGTGATGAAAAGGTGTTGGTTTGGTCTTGGATATGAAGGGCCCCTTGACATATCTGGATGGGAATGATGTTGTATATGCTGGTTTTAGCTCTCCTGCTGTTTTGGCTTTTGGGTTTTTTTCTGTGGGAGGACTAGGCCTGGGTTTGAGTGTCTTTGTAAAAGCTGAAGCCGTCTGCTTCAGTGTGGCACAGACATGGAGCCTTCTTCCTTCCCTTGGGTAGAGGAGCACTGTGCCAGTGCTTCTGGGGAAGTGATACACACCTATCACTTTAACATTCAAAGGGAGGCAGAGATTTTAGGGACTCAGCATCCCTTCTGATTGACTACACTGAAGCTTTGTTTCCTGGAGTCGGGGCTTTGTCATCCATATCACAGCAGAGCTGAACAAATCTGCCAGCCACACTTCACCTTTGTAGACCAAATACTTACTTGCGGGCAGGGCAAGTCATCCTTCAGCTACAGAAAATGCTCAATCTGGATTAGAGTCAGCTCTGCTGCAGCCTGGGACAGCTTATGGTAAAAAAGAGGTCTCTGGTTAGCTGAAAGTGTATGTGTCTCTATTTCCAATATTTTTATATTCATTACTTTGCAGCGGTTTGGCTCTTAATTGGTATTAAAAAGCCAGCTAGTGAGTAAATAGAAATTATGAAACTCAGTGCTCCTGTGCTGCCTTGCATTTATGAAGTGCAGACCGAGCAGTAATTAATCGCTGCTGACTTCCATGTGTGTGTAAATCTCCAGTCACTTTGTACAACTCATGTACAATTTTATTCACTAAATAAATGGGTCTCGATTGTGCCATTGAGGCAGGGCCTCCTCAGAGTGTTGGAGGTGGCCCATGGAGTGGTTTGCTGTGAGGTTACAGAGGGACTGCATTCCTTTTCCTGCTTTGCATCCCAATAGAGGATCACACTCCCAACTTTTACATGCAGACCTCATGGGACTTTCTTCCGTCCCTAGACTTCCTAGAGTAAAGGCTGGCTGAGAGTTCTGTGAGCTCTTAAACACCCCTGTAAGGAGCCAGAAGGGTCCTTAAGGCTTCCTTTTTGCTGTGTGCCCATGGCTCTGCTGCCCGCTCTGAGTTCACATCAAGCCTTTACACCACTTCCTGCACCTTTTGTCTCACCTCCAGCAGTTAGAAATGGAGAAAACCTGAAATCACTCAAAAAAGGACCAATTTTTTCATGACTTTCATTCCTTACCCTTCTGACAGTTTGCTTGCGTAACAGCTAGGGAGAATCTGTACCCGGGGATACTGAATTTATGGGTATTTTAAAAAAAACCACTTATCTGGTTTGGTTTTTTTCTCTCTTAAAAAATCTGTTCCTTAATGCAATCAGGGACTTGTAGTGCAGTTATGAGGATCACTGGACCAGACTCCCAGCAGAAGATGATGGTGATACTCCGAAAAACAGGCAGCTCGTGGGTTTTTCCTCTGTATTTTAGTCCATGTTTGATGGACTCTAAAGTTGTATACAAAATACAGCAGGTTGAAAAATTATAGATTCTTTGTTACTGCTATTGTTGTTGTGATTCTCCTGTAGAAAATGACAGTGTTTCATTAAAAATTACAAGTTAAGATTAGTGAAAAGCCCACAAAACTCGTGTCTCAAGATATGGTCCATTTAGGCTGAAACACTGAAGATTTGGAGCTTCTGATGAAATGAAAAATCTGGGCACAGATTGATGAAAGTGGTCATGTTCTGCAGATGTTTTTATCTGGTTTAAAATGGATTAATTTAATCTATTTGCGGCTAAGCTTTTCACACTGATCAATTAATCAATTTTTAAATGGGAATTGAGGTCATTGGTATCTACTCTCATGCAGAGTTACCAGGGCATGTAGGAAAGTCTCCCATCCCACATGGGGCTAAAAATAATGGAAATCAACATCAAAAGGAGAAAAATGAGCGAGGCAGATTTGTTTATATAAATGGTTACACCCAGCATTTTGAAAAATAAATATTCTGCTCAGACCCAAAAATGAATTAAAAGTTAATTGGAAACAAACAAACAAACAAACTAGCATAAATAACTTCACAGGTATTGAGAATTAGAATCTAAGCCTGTCTGAAAAGGAAAGGCGGATAAACTGGCTTGGGGG
Organism: Falcunculus frontatus; assembly: GCA_013398115.1. Lineage (NCBI taxonomy): Eukaryota > Metazoa > Chordata > Aves > Passeriformes > Falcunculus > Falcunculus frontatus. The sequence continues at coordinate 492,749 of VZRV01007685.1, forward strand.
AAATAAAAACCCATGTGAACCTTTGTCTAAAATTCCAGTTCAGTCAAACTCAAATCTTTTTAAGGTTCAAAAAGATCTTTTTGCTTTAATTATCACAAGTGTCTCTGTTCCCTGGCTGGTATGACTAAAAGCCATGAGAAGGTTGGTCATGAAAATTTTCAGCTCTTTGTTTGGCGTTAATGCAGTGTTGGTGCCTTTCAGCAACTCCTTGTTTTCACATCCCTGCCACTGGCTGGGTGAGTTTCCCTGAAGAGCAACTTCTCAGTGGAGCAGATGCCCAGCGCTGCCTCTCCAGTGGGATTCAGCCCGTGGCCACGAGGGAGACCAGCTCCAGGTGCAGAATGGCTGGGGCTGTCAGCCTTTGGCAAGGCTAAACCAGGAATTTTTTGTCGTGTGGGAGACGTGAGTTGCACCCAGGTTGCAGCCACAGTCTCACTGCTCGGGTTAGCTCTGCATTCACTGGGCTGTGCTGAGGTGTTGATTCACTGCAAGCCACAGTCCAGATGTAGCTGCTGCAGGGTCCACCAGAAATGGGTGGGAATACTTTGCAAACCAGGGAAGACTTCAACATCTCTGGTCCTGACCTACTTAGCAGAAAAAACTCAAAATGGAATTAAATGGATGTACCTTGACCACAGTTAAGCAACACATTTAACCACATATGTCTGAAATTAGCTTTTTAATGGGAATTAGATGTTCTCAGTGAGTGGGACTTGCTGGAACACACAAGGGTCTTCATTTATGACTGGAGACAGGTATCTGTGGAGTGGAACAAACAGTTGCAGGAAGGTGTGATATGGCTTTAACTTGTTTTCCCTTTGGTGTTTTTCCATAGGGACAAGCAAAACACTACAGCAGAGAGCACTGCTTATAAATACCTCATCAAATTATTCAGCCGTCTTGTTTCAGAACTGCTTCTGACTAGACTTTCATTTTCCTATTTTTTGGCATCACCTTGAAATTATTGGATCATTTTAAATGAGAAGGGGGAAAAAAGTGTTTCACTCCATGTATCCCTTCTTGTTTCTTTTGACTCTCTGGTGCCGGTGGTATATTTTGAGTTGTTTGGGTCACTGGGTGTTGCTTCTATTTCTTGATTGAATCACTGTAACTGTTAAGTGTCAGAATGAAAGAAATCAAAGGGATTTAAAATATCAACACAAACTTCCAGGAAGGATTTGCCTGACTGTTAAGTGAAAAACATGGCACTCTGGTCATGAAAAATGAGAAATAAATTCACAGGTATGAGTCATGTTGGAAAGAAAAATTGTAAACTCAGCCTGGAATATTGCTGAGGCAAACCTGTGAGTGTGGGTCTCCGTGGCTGCTGTTCAGTTTCCATTAAGGAGATTTGGTTAGATTTTCAGTAGGTATCAAAAGCAGAAAATAAAACTTCATCAGGTGAGGATTTGCCCCCACATATGCCATAGGAATGTGGATAAACTGGTGTGGAAGGGCAGGAGATCAGGGACAGAGCAGCACAAAAAACCCCACCAAAATCAAGTAGATGTGACAACATTGGTGAGTCTGAAACCGTATCACACAAACATAAATTCAAGGTTTACTGTAGATTTTGTGTGTTACAGTGAAGTTATGTTTTCCAACCCTGTATTTGTACTTACAGGTGAGTTTCCAAGACCAACATTTTTAGAGGTGCAAGAACAAATGCACTGAAGTCTGAGTAGCTTTAAAAACATCTCTGCTTATCAAAAGGTTTTGAGTAGGGGGGCTCTGACATAAGCTTTTCAATATTTCGTAATTCTGGAAAAAAATGAACCCTTCACCTTTGCATGAAGGGCTCCATTCAGTTTGCATTCCTGTTTGGTTACCTTATTGGTTCACTTTTGGCCTTGACCCATTTGCACATCACTGGAACACTCTCCTATAGTTAATGTTACACATCAGGTTTGCAAAAATGACTGCATTTGAGGCACTCAGTAAATCTTCCAAGCAGCTCAAAGGTCAGATTATAAGAAATATCTGAAATAACTCTCCAGAAAAATGAGAAGAGAAGAACTCAGAATGTGAGAACCGTAGCATTTATTTCTGGCAGCCCATGCTGTTTTGTTGCTCTCTTCAAGGTGTGTCAGAATAGAGCATGTGAGTATCTTTGAAATGACGATATAAATTACCATTCCTCTGCTTTTCCCCCTACCCTCCAGTTGTGTTTTGATTTGCTGTTCTTTTTCTTCTTCTTTATTTTTTGATTTCCTTCCCACTTTCTCCTTTGACTCTCCCTACCAAGGGGGAGGCTGCTAAAATTGCCAATCCACCCTGTTATATGCAGTTTTTCCTATTGGTTTTGCACAGAATCCTGATCTGAACCCCATCACAACCCTGGAGGATTCTTTCCATGGGCTTCCATGGGCTTGAGATCAAGTTGTGTATGGAGAATTTCTTCCAGTGTGCATCTCTGAGCTCTCTGCCCCACCTGTTTCCCACCAGACCCTGTCACGGGTATTAAATGTAATTCATGGCTAATTATGGGTATTTACACCTCGACCTCAAAGCCATCCGCTTCCACCTGCACCGTGGCCGCCGTGGGCTCGGGGAGCAGCGAGTGGGAGGGACACGGGAGCAGCTGTGTTTGTTTGATCTCCTCGCTGCCAGGTCCCTGTGCTCAGGGCTGGAAGGGCGGACGGAAGCTGCTAATAGAGGCAGAACTAAAGAAATATACAGAGCAGCTCAGTGTTCCCAAGTACACAGCCACCGCTGGAAAGAAAAGAGCGAGAACAAGAGGGAAAAGCCCACGGAGGCTGCGGGAGCTTCCATGTAAATACAAACAGACCCCATGTTGCTGAGTGTTCCCTTTGATCTCCAAAATGTTGAGAGAGCTTGGCCGTAGGCTTGCGCTTCCTCCAGAGGCTGGGAATGGCAGCATGACAAGGAGAAGGTGTTCCTGCAACGACCGAGGCTTTCTGTGTGAGGAAAGCCAGGGCCTCCCATGGTTCTGGTTAAGGTGGTTTGAGACAGCAAACAAGTGCAAAACAAACAGGAACAGATTTTGTGGGGGATGTTTAGTGGGTCTGGAACCAAGAGATTCCTTTCAGGTGCGAGACATGGTGGCTTTGAGGGTTGCTTTGAGCAACCCAGAAGGTCATGAGGAGGAAATATGGAAATGGTTGGGGGTTTTTTCCAGAGAAGCAGCAGCTGGGCTTTGCAAACAGCTGGAGAGAGGTTTATGGATTCAGTACTAAATACTCATGTTTTCCTCTGCAGAGCGTCGCAAGCAACTGTTGCTGAGACTTTTCACCCCTTTCACTGTCTGTAGGCATCTGGGGCTGCCCAAACCTGGCTTTTGTGGAAGCCAGGACAATGGAAACAATGTTTTCAAACCTTGCTCCCCTAAACTGGATTCCTAATCTGGGCAGTTATAAACTTAATTTTAAAAGTCGTCTTTTCTGAGATCAGACTGTTGAAAGTGCTCCAGGCATTCAGGGTGAGCAAGGAGGGACAAAAGAGCGCAGGAATGGTCAGACTGGACCACACCAAAGGTCCAGTCTCCTGGACTCATCCAATGTTTGTGGATGCTCAGAGACCTGACAAACTAAATGTTTGATTGAGGTAGTCCTCAAGTTCACTGTAGCATTTTTAGGTCAAATTGGGGAAAACTTTTGGTTACAAAGTACTGGAATATTGCCCATTGACTTATGCTGCAACCCAAATGATAATGAAAAGCAGGAATGGGTTCTTCAAATCATTTTTTTAATCTCTCGTTCACCAAATGTCACCAAAATGAAGCAGGAGTCGCTCTTCGGGTTACTCCTGTAATACGTAATATGCTTCTTTTTCACAAAGCTTCTTCTCTATCAGTTCACGTTTAAATATTCCTTGCAAGCCACAGGAAAGAGCTGGTCATTAAAAAAGCAAAAGAAAATAGTGAAATACATTGTTGGTTATGCAAATTTCTGATGAGCATCTTTCCATTCAAATTAATATTTTGGATTATTTAGAAATGTGGATTTTTTTTTCCTTTTGTTCCAAATTTCAGACCCTCAAAAATATCAAGAGAAATGAAGTAAAAAAATTACTATTTCCTTACATTTTTTTCATGGAGAAATGTATCTAATGAAAGCATGACATGGTAGTTGAATATCTCAGAGGGATCTCAGTGGACCTATTGTTATCTTCCGTATTTTACAGACAGGGAAGTTCAAAGCAGTTGCAAATTGGGAACTTCTGGGAAAACCCTGCTGTTATCTAACTGCCTGCCCATGCTTGGCAGAGTGATGCACCTCAGTTCCCAAAATGAGAGGAACTTTTGAGGCCTCTCTTTTGATGGAGAACAAGAGGGAAGCAGGTATCTCCCCAGCATTAGCCAGCAGGGAATGATGAACTCACGATGTAGCGAGCACAGCCAAAGAGTCTTGTTACTCATCCTAGAGCCAGATGGGGGCTCAGAAATCCTCGATTTGTCCTTTCTGCTTAGAAATCTCTGACCAGATCATGTGATGGTCCTAGTGCTGTCTGGCTTGGTGAAGGAAAGCTGCAAGTATCTCTTTTCTCTGTCACTATTCCTGTGGCATGACTTTACAGCCTTGTGTTTCCACAGCCCTTCTCTGATGTCTTTTTCTTTCTATTAATGACAGGAGGGAAGGGATCAACAACAAAACTCAACTGAGCAAGGTGTTCCGTGCAGGGCTACAGGTGCTGTCAGCATGACCTGAGATAGCTCCGAGCCCGAAAACCAGATCAAAGTGGAAATGTTGGGAAATACAAATGTACAGTCTGTTTTCTGACAACCTCACCCCTCACCAGCCAGCAGCTCCGCAGCCAACACTATCAACACAGAGCAAGAGACACATCCCACACAGACAAGTGGGGTCGGAAATAGCAGCCCTTTACCGGGAATGGGTTTTTAATAGGAGAGAAAAATTCAAGTAGCGAGTTGTCGAGGGATTTCAAGGGACTACATTTTCCAGAAGCAAAATTTAACTTGTGGCTCTTTTCTTCTTCTGTTTTTTTGGGGTTTGTTTTGTTTTGTTTTAAATAGTATTTTCTCATTGGCTGATTATGGTCTTTCCAAAAAGGAAAAAAAGGGGTCCTGCAGCACACTTGGTCTGAAGGGCTCAAATTAGGAGTTATCAAGAATCTCCCTATAGCCAAGCAGCTAATTCCAGAGGCAGAACAAGAGAGCTTCTGTTACCACACTGTGCTGAACTCCTGCTGCTCTTTCCATGACAGGTGTGGACCCAATACCTGTTTATCAAGGGTCTTACTTATATAAAAGTAAAAAGTTCAGGAAGCTAAAAAATCTGAGTCACTGTCTGCTGAACTCCCAAATAAAATAGTTTTATTTTCCAGCCAACCCAGTTTTCCTTATTTAAGCCCAAGGAAAAGAAAGTAAAAAAACTTGCTTTGAACCCTGACCTTTGGAGGTGTATCCCCCCCTGGGTGATTCATCTGTTTACCTTAGGACAATTAAATGTGAGTCAGTTTAAATAAACTTTAAAACCAAAGGAAAAATACGCTAAAAACAGATCTGACCCCACCCCTTCTCCTACTAGGGACAAACTGAGAAGTATGAAAAAAATGCAACACAGATCACATTTTCAGGAAAATCCTAAGGAATCCGGAGTGAGGTGGCAAGTCATGGCAGCTCCTGTTCCTCACCAGGAGCTGGAAGGTGGAGCTGCTCCAGGATGGACTCTGTGATGTCCCCACACTGCCACCAGCAGCAACTGGCCACCAGTAATAAGCTAATGCAGGGGCCATCAGAGTCGTTAACCCCAATGCAATATAGTTAAATGCTTCACCTTTAGGCTGCCAGTCAGTGGCTTCAAGGAATTTCGGTTCGGTAATGTCCTGACAGCTTGAAATATTTGGCACTGATAGCAGCACTGCTGGCTGGAGGAATACAGGAAGGACCCAGGGGTTTGCAGCAGATAAAAATGGAGATAAAATCACCAGAGACTTATTAACTGAAGGAGAGGGGGAAGAGCAAGAACAACCCCCCTCCGTAAATAAAGCAGTGCTAAATGCTGAATGTCAGGGTTTATGCCTGCAAGAGATGTGGCAGCTGGAGGGTGTAGCTCTGAAGAGGCCATTAATGGAAAGAATCAAAGCTGCTCTCAAGCCCTTGGAGCGGGATTGCCAGGGCTGTTAGCAGGCATGTGTCGGCTCAGAGACTGCCCGCAAAGTGGTGGAATTGCACAAAAATAACCCTGGCTTTGGGCAAGTTTTTCACTGACTTTTGGTTTCCAAGTTGCTCAAGTACCTTCAAATCCCACTAAGACCAGAGGAAGTAAAAATGTGAGTGCGAGGAAGAGCAGATCATCCTAGGGGTCGTGCAGGGAAGCACCAGCCACTCTGTGAAATTCATAGTGGAACCCTGAGAAGTGGGAACATGGCTGAGGAGGCAAAGGCTTGAGCAATTCCTCGCTGTTATTCTCTGAGCTCAGGCATCCCTCAGTGCCTCTGTGCAAAGAGGGACAGTCCTTCCTCCTCTCTCAAGCATCCAGAGGTGGCAGCAGGGAGAGGTGCCACAGAGATTTCAGAGAATATTCTCACCTTTGTCAAAACCGCTCTTTTTCTGGGGAAAGAGACCAGGCTGTTTTCTGCCAGGAGGATTTAAAACAGTCTCAGGGGTTTATTTCCCCACATTAGTGACCAAGTGATCTCTAATGATATATCGGTTGGCTTAGGGATTATACCTGCTGGACATTTCAGTCCTGGTGTTGCTTCTGACATTGTGATGAGTGGTCAGCCTTCCAGTGCCTAAAGGGGCTACAAGAAAGCTGGAGAGGGACTTTTTACAAGGGCCAATGGCTTCAGACCCACAGAGGGCAGGTTTAGATTAATAATTCTTTCCTATGAGGGTGATGAGGCCCTGGCACAGGTTGCCCCGAGAAGCTGTGGATGCTCCTGGATCCCTGGAAGTGTCCGAGGCCAGGTTGGATGGGGCTTGGAGCAATCTGGAATAATGGAAGGGGTCCCTGCCTGTGGCAGGGGGGGTGGACCCAGATGGTCTTCAAGATCCCTTCCAATCCAAACCATTCTATGATTCTATATTGCATTTTCTGTTGAGCTTGGGACTCAGGGGCACAGGGACTCTCCTGGCTGTGGTTGCCAGAAGCTGCTATTGGAAACCTCAGGCCACAAGCATGAAATGGAGAAGCAATGAGGATCCACCAGCACTGGCTAAAGCTTTTCCAAAATGCTTATTCCTCTTCTTCTCACAGTGACTTCATGCTGGAGAGGAGCTGTGAGAAAGTAAGATGAGGGAGGGAGGTGGTGGTAAAGAAACTGCGTGAAAAATGGAAATGGCTCCTCTTTTCTTCAGCAGCCAGGGATGTGATTGTCAGTGTCTGTCGCTGCTCCTTTCCCTGCCCAGTGGGAGCAGCCCTGCACCATCTGTTTTGGCATCTGTGTACAAAGATCACAACGGGAGCCAACATTTACAAAACCCCACATCATCCACATCTTGGACCATTTCATTTCAAGGAGTGCAACCAGACATTCCTCCCAGTGAGCAGGTGTGCTGCTGAGGACTTGGGAACAAGAAAATTCTGGAAATACAAATTTCATGGGGAGGATGCTGTGCAAAGGCAGGTGTTGTTCCTGAACAAGAGGAACAGCAGTCTAGCTGTGTGACTGGGGCTTTGTGAGGGCCAGCACAAAGCTGCCAAGCTCTTCTCTGAGCCTTCCCTGGGAGCTTCTACTGGTTTTAAATAGGGCAGAGTATGCACACAACACAAGCCATGGGACCTTGTGAGGTAGAAAATTACTTCCTGCTTGGGTCTTCACTGGTGGAGAATATTTTGGGGGTTATAGAGAAGGCAGAGCAGTCTCATGGGGAGCTGTGGATACTGGGAGAAACCTTTCAAATTAATTTTGTACTATTAGAATGCAACTGCCTGCATGTTTTTGAAATGAAAAATCTGTTCTGTGCAGACTTACCACTGCTAAAAGCTCGTGTGTCACTTAACTGAGCATCCAAAGCTCTGGCAGTGGGAACAATGGGTCAGCTTGCTGCTAATGGGCACAAATGGATGTAGCTGGGACAGCTGGCCCAGAACCAAATCCTCTGCCATCGCAGTGTACCAGACAAAAAATGTCCTGCAAACCAAGTCACTGTCATCAGACATGACACAGGAGTCTAAACTGTAGCTTAGATGAAGTAATTAATTATTTAATGCATCAAGAGACATGGAGTGAACCCACCTGTGTGTCCATAAAAATTGCTCACACAGAGTCCTGCTCACAAGCCAACTGCAGTCGGCACAGACCGATGGCCTTTGGGAGCCAGGTCTGTCCTTTTGGTTTGTCCAGTTACTTAGGAAAACAGGACCTTGCTCTGCACCTCGGTCTGGTAAATGTTCTACAAGGCCAAACACATGGACTGTGGAGGTATTCGTAAATCACAGACAAATTTAAGAAAATGACGATCTGCTGGCAGGAGATTTATCTGCAGGGAGAGGAGTAGGTTTGCAGTAGGATTCCGGTGCTCTCTAGCAGGGAGGTTGCCACAACACCGCGTGTTGTTGAGGCTCGGGAGTGGATGTAAACGCACTATAGAACATTTCTGCTCCCTCCCTCTGGTCCCGGGATATGCAGCTGCGGGATGCGCTGGCATTCGGCGTATCCCGCTCCCGGGAACGCTCCGGCCGCGCCCGCTGTTGTCAGTAGATGGCGCTGTTTCTATGGCCTGTCCGCCGCGCTCCCGAGGCGCTTCCCGAGGGACCAGCACCGCCGGGATGAGGGAGTCAGGAACGCGCAGGGACCCGCTGCAAAGGGAAACCCATTTCCCCCGGAGGAGAACCACCAGGTACCAGCAAGCCTTGAGGTCCCCCACAGGGCCTCTGCTCGGGATCTCCTTGCTCTTGTGCTCAGGGCTCTTTCCTCACCGTGCAGGCCCGAGGGTGTGAGCCCAGCCAGACGTGTGGGCCCACGCACGCCCGGCCTGCAGGTGCCCGAGTGATCACATGGGACTTATGTTTGGGTAGTGTCAAAGTACCAGGGATCATCGGGAAGCCTATAAAATAAGATACTTGGTCTACCCCTGCATGTTAATGAGTTCAAATTCATCCCTCACCGTTTTCTCCTCCGAGCTCCTTTATGCTATTCTAAAACTATATAATTTGCTGTCAGCAGCTCCTTGATTTGTTTAGGCTCCGCACCAGCACTATGTTGGAAAATTATTTCAGGCTATTCGGTCATCGTCACTTACACAAGATGGATCCCAGCTCCTCACCTACAGGACTTCCAGTTCTGCAGGCTGGACAGCTTGCTGCTTCTGAGCACATGGAAGAAAGGCACGAGGCTGTGCAAGTGGATAAAACAGAGTCCTGCGTCTTGGATTGCTTCCACACTCTGTGGATTTCTGCAACACGTCTAGCAGAGGGACTTCCAGAAGGGTCTGTTGTAAAGTGGGCCCTCAGCATTCAGATTTACTGTCCTGCATTAAAATAGTCAGCCTCCTAACTGGAGAGAGCATCCTGGGATTAAAGCCCAAAACAATTACTGGGCTGTTAGAAAACTCCTTTAAATAGTCCTGCCCAGCCATTTTTTCATTAGGTAATGGCCAACTAAAATGTTCCTGCCTTCGCTTTCAGACCTAGTTAATGACCTCAAAACAGGTGAGATCTGGGAGTTTGAAGGGAATCGCTTTGCACTTAGCAGCCATTAGGTCAGCAGAGCTTTACTGACACGCTGTGTGTTTACACAGCTTCCAGCAGTTCAAAAAGCCAAAGGCAGATCACAAGTCTATCTTCAAGCCAAAGGGGGAGAAGATTGACACAGGGTTGTAATCATCAGAGTCTGAAAAAAGCCCTCTTGTCTGTTTTTAAGCGTGTTCAAACAAGACGTGACTCTTTGTACAACAGGGGCGCAGGGAAGGTGGGCAAATGCCATTCTTGTGGTTTAATTAAGGACCTCAGTGAGGATCTAACAGATGCAGTGTGAGTTGTGCCTAGTGGGTCTCGCATGTGTGTCAGGAGGGAGGGAAGGAGAGGGGATACCGGGGAGGGTGGAAAGGGTGTGGGATGTGAAGGACGGTGTGTGGCAGCTGTTCACAGCAAATACTATTCTAGCTCATGGCTATGTGTTCCAGCCCTGTTGGAAAATTACATCTAAATAACAGATCACGAAAGAGCAACCCTGACAAGGCCTGTAATTTAGTCCCAAGAGGAAATTCTTCATTCATCAACTGTACAAGAGACTAAATTAGTTCCCTGCTGGACGAGGCTTTGCTGGCAGTTTGCTCTGCAGGCCAGCCCTACCTTAGAGCAGGTCGTGCTGGGGAGTCACTCCTGCCATGGACAGACCCTCTCCTGGCCCATTGCACTGAGAGAGACACCACCCTCCAGGCCCAGGGCTTCATCCTCATGTGTGTTTTGGGGCTTGTGGGGAGTGACTGGCTCTGTCTGAGGTTGTTGGACAAGAGGGTTGCAGTGAGGATGAGCACGCTTTGCCCTATGGTGAAGTGTCACCCAAAGACAGCCTGCCCTTCCCATCAGTGCTCCTAGGGGAGACCCTGCTGCTTGGATTAGGAGGACAGGGAAGGATGCTGTCTTGCTATCATGGGTCTGTCACTGGCAAAGGTCCTACACAGCTCACTGCATGTGCTGGTGTCAAGATCTCTCCGCGTTCTCATGCTGTCTGGGCAAGGAGAGGACACCCAGAAGGCCTCCTGGCTGGAACAGCTGCTGCAGCACAGACCTCCCGTGGTCTGTGGGGCTCCATTCCTACACATACAGATGTGTGCCCAGATGTATTTCTTTTGATCATGACAGCAGCAAGTATTTTAAAGTATTGACTCAGTTGATTTCCTATTGATGCTTCCCTTGCACACGAAAGCAAGGTGTGATTAGTTTCTTCCTTTACAGGAATTGCTGTTTTTCAGGTGCAGTTAGCAACTCTCCAATTCCAGAGGCCTGGCGTGTGGGTGTGGGATAACAAATCAAAGACACCCCAATATGTAAGAGGTGTCCTGAGCAGTTAAACATTGCTCAGTAATTTTCTTCTCTGTGCTTTGAATCTGGTTCTGCCAGATCCAGGATCCATCCTATTTGTATTTGGAACTAATGAAAGCACCATGGGAGGCCAGCAATTCTTCAGGATCAGTCACAAGTTGTAATAACAGAGTACATAAGTGCAAGAGGACTGGATGTATCTGCTCAGAGACCTCTGAAATCCCTGTACCTTAAGTTTCCTGTGTTCAGAGACATTCTGCTATTCTAAAGCAAGTTGCAGCCTAGCTTACATGTTCAAAAGTTTATTTTAGATAATATTTTCTTCATCATCATCTATAATATCCAATATCTTTAACCTATGGATCAGTTCCAGGTGTTTTCAGGATAGTACAGAAAAAACTTACAGGTAATTATGTATTATTTCTGTCGGACTGTTTTGTTTATGTCTGGAAATATAGGGACTTCTGTCTGCTTAGAAACAAGCTGGTCACCTGCATGCCTTTGTTCTTAGAGTTCTTGAGCCCTGTTTTGATGGTCTCAAGGTATTTGGTCACAGTGACTTTCTATAGCAATGCATCTTCCAGGTAGCTGGAAGGTATGTGGAGGCTTTTTTTTAAATTTCCTTTTTTTCAATTTCTCTCAGTTTCACTGGGGTTTTTTTGCCTTGTGTTAAGGGATGCAAATTGTGCATGAGATACTCCCCATCCCCTTCCACGCTTTAGAGGAATGCTCCTGTTGCATCCCCACTTACCCACCCTACTTGCAGATGAAACACACCTACGCTTCTCAAACTCTCTACCGAAACTTCTCTGCTGTTTGTCATTTCTTTTCTTCCCCACACCCTCTTCTGAACCCGTTACTGCTGTTCCTCAGCGATAAGGGTATGTTGGCAAATACAGTGAACAGCTTCCCCTTTGGTCTGAGAGGTAAATCAATATTTAAGACCTTGTAGGATGTTTTCCCTCAGGAGGAGCAATGGATGACACAAGCCAGGTATGCACCTTGACACAACACGTGTATTTGCAAAGAATGCTCATGACTACTGAGCCCCAGACATGACAGGAGCAAACAGTGGAAAGTCCGGATGCTGGCAGGAGTCTGTCCTGCCAGTCCTTTCTGAGCCACAGGGATCTCTGCTGCTCTGCTCACCATTTGCTCCTTTCCCTGCCACACACCCCCTCCTAGACCTTGCCAAGCCATGCTCACATCTATTCAGTATCAGGGATGGGATAACCACCTCTGCCCAAAGATTTGTCTCGGGATCAGACCTTGGCAGGGACTGTGGCTCCTATTGTTCCCAGCTACCTCCTTACATAAATGACTTTCTCCTTTCACACACAAAAAAAGAGACATTTGACACCCGCTGGCTTTGTGCAGAGCTGTTATTTGCTACAGACCAATGACCCGGTTGAAGGCAGCCTTTAACTCACATTAAAGAGACCCCATTACCAGAATATGTTCGGTCTGGTTTTCTGTCACGTCCTTCTCCTTCTTAATACTTTATTTATTTATTTGGCTCATTGTACCAGGTATGGAGAATTTTCTTTCAGCTCTTTAAGCTAAGTTCTCTCCGGCCACAGGCAGTGACGGGGAATATGTGTGCCAAATGCAAATTTTCCATTGTGCTTTGTAGGAGGCACTGTGTACACTTGTCATCGGTGAATTTTGTCTTCCAATTCATCTGCTTGTTCTGAGTTTTCCTGTAGTCTTCACCTGTGTTGATGATACTAAATCACTGTTCCCATTGGCAAATTTTCTGTCTGGATGCTGACCCATTTTCTAGGAAGGTATGTCTGGATGAAAATATGCTGGGTTTGGCTGGAAATCCATTTCTGGACAAAACCATTTTATAGGATTGTCCTTTCTAGTGTTGAGGCTAAGCCTAGGGGTCTTCCGATGTGTAATGAGCTGTGTGATGGGACCTCCTCTCTGGTCAGGTAGCAGAGCAAAGCTGTTTTGGTAGCGAAGTCTGAGGGAAAAGAAGTGAAATCTCAGGAGACAGGAGGTGTCCAGCTCAGCTCTGCAGCCCAGTCACTCTGCGGGACTCGGCAAAGCCCTGCCGATTTCTCAGCCCATTCCCACTTCTTTGTCTCCCAGGGTTCTCCTGAGGGTTAATCATCACAGACACATCATCTTTCTTTTGTACTGAAAGAAAGACTCTTCAGTATGTCTACATGAAAGAGCCCTAAATGAACAAAAGTGGAGCTGTGTGGCAGTGCTGCAGCACTGAGGATAAGTTACAGTGGCTGCCTAACCCTGACAGCTATTACGGTGTCTGCTAAATGCAAGGCATTATTCCTGCTACCAGCAGAGATGACAACAAGCTCTCCTGTGTCCTCAAAGTTTCATTGCTTTTATATTGTCTCATACCTGGCAAATCTAACTGTGGTGCCTTCTGCTGCTTGCTTTTTTTTTTTTCCTAAAGTATTGGTTGGACTATGAAAAATGTCGTGGTTTCAGCTGAAGGTCAGGCAGCCCACAAAGCACGGAAAGAGTGCTGCTCAAATTCGGTCCCTCACCACATTTATTGCACTGAACTCACTTTCCCTTTTGCATTGGCCACTCAGGAGTAAATGAATATTCCGTTCCATAAAACAGCAATCAAGAGCACAATTTTCACCTTCCCCTAAGAGTTACAGAGTAATAGGGTGCATCGGCATTTTCACAGGGTATTAGAGTGAAATGGTAAAGGCGTGTTTTAGTTCTCAGTTGAGAGGGAGGAGCTGGGTCCTGGGATGCTGAGACTCATGCTGAAGGTCACATACCTTCTTGTCATGGGGCTGAGAGCAGATATCCTAAGTATTGACCTCTGCTCTCTCCATAAGAGCACTCTTCCTTTCAAGACAGGAGCTGGTGAAAGCTGATCTCGCACGTCCAGGTGAAATTGTCACCTAGCAGCTCCTTGGAAATATGAGTTACTCCTCTTGCTGGGAACAACTGAGGGTAGGACCTGGATTTCATGCTGTTCCTTTGATATTGAAGTAAAAACAAAAACCTTGGGAAACTTCTGAAGCTGCTGACTCATAACCATACCCGTTACATGACTAGCAGCTTTCATCTCAAGTTGCTTTACAGTGGGGACCAGAGGTTCTTCTCAAGCTGAGGCCTGAAAAGTAAGCACTGCTTGCTAAATGGAAGAGCAACACCTTTAGCAGGAGCAGCCCCAGCATTTCCAGAGTGTCCCATCAGTGTGTGCCTTGACAGTGGCTGGAGGAGCAGCAGCAGCTCTACAGGGTTACCTCAGTCACTATCTCTGTGCTGGCACGTTATTTTGTGGTATGGCTTCACCTTGGGTTTTCCTCATTTGTGCAAGGAGTGACAGTCTCCTGGAGTGTAATTTACTTTATAAAGGCTGAAAAGTACCCAGCTGGTGTCAGCTCTGGGCCCTGGCCAAGAGAGAGGTCATGAACCAGTAAGCTCGTAACTGGCCCCAAAGCCTGTAAAATGCAGTGCAAAAACACGGCCCGTGAGCTTCTTCCTTGCTCTGCAACCACATCTCACTGATAGGAGACTAAAGTTTCCTTTCCCTTCCTCCTCTTTTTTTCATTCCAGGACACAGCTACACTTTTAACTGATTGCTTGAAAAGCATTGCATGTCACCCTGAGGTAACATTTCTGCCTCAGGGCTAAAAGAGCCATCGGCTGTGACACGCACACAGCACTTCAGGGGCTTCTATAGATCTGTTCGTGTTTGGATATTTGTGTCTGGAGGACTGGACTGTCTCACAAGGAGTTCTCCATAGGGATGCAGTAGGAGGGATGCTCCTGAGTGGCTCATAGTCCCTGCACATCAGGTGAACCTCAGCACAGACATGTTGCTTAAAATGAGGTGGAATGGGCAATGTGAAAGTCTGTGACAGCGGGAACTTGGAGAAAAATTTTCTGTCCTTGCATCTGACGATGTGACTGCAGCCTTTTCTTTCAAAAATCTCAACCTATGCAATAGCTGCAAAGGATAAAAGGGTATCCGTGGCCTCCCAACTTAGACTTAAGTTTCTCTGGGCAGCACTTAACAGCGTCTAAACCTGTAAGAGCTTACTTCAGCTTCTGGGTGGTAAAAGAGCACAAACGTGATTTCCTGAAGGGGATCTGAGTGGCTTAGGGGGAATCGTGTGTGGAGGGACTGGAGGAACTCCAGTGTTCTGCTGAACTGGGATTACCACTCTTTTCTCCCACCCCCTTTTGCCACACCACTGCAAATCTAGGTAGTAAAAATAATAGCAATGACCGAGGTCATGTCTAGGGTAGAAATGCTTTACAGTGTGTTCTATAATGGCAAAGCCCTCCTTGCCTGAACACAGCTACCCAGGGACAGCTGTGCTTTGTACCCACACACTGTGAACCCCCTTGGTCACCCAGCCCAAAGCCCAGCAGAGTGGCCGATGTGCCACGACCACAGCTGTCCTCCCTGCCCAGAGCAGGGGTTTGGGAGCACAGCTGTGCCAGAGGCAGCCAGGTCCCTCACGTCCTGGTCAATTGAATGATCACTGTGGCAAACGAATCCCTTCAGTAGCTTGAAAAAAAATCTTAAGTAACTCATTCATTTTTTCAAGAGTTGCTACGACACAAATGCTTCCTTTAACTGCAGGGAATAAAGGAGGTAACCATATCTGCTTCCATTTGAAAGACATAGACACTGTGGACTTATAATTGCATGCACTCATGTTTAGTGTCATTATCTTCTCTAATTTTATCTTTTTTTTCCGTGAGAGCTCACCCCACATCCCCTTTCCACTGCCAGATCCGTAGCATTTACGTTAGAGCACTTTAACAAGACAGGAGCATGTGTCAGGATCTGCAGCTTGGATTGCAGTGACAGCTCTGGATGGATTGTGCTCTCCTATTTCCTTTTGTGATCCTGTATGGAAAAGGGTTATATACATACATATATATATATATATATATACAATGCATAGCATGAATCGGCTCTGACTTTCTCAGCCAGGTCTCTGTTTTTTTCACACCTGAGGACAAGGGCCAGGATGTTTGGCTCTGCAGAGCATCCCAGGGTATTTAGAAACTCATCTCACTCGGATTTCAGGGAACGAGGAGCCCCATTGTTTTGGAAGAACTTGCACCATGTCTCTCCTGTGAGCTTGCTCCAGAAGGTTTCTGCACGTGGGCATGTGGAGAAGCTGATATTTGTCAGAGAGCAGGAATAAGCCACCTTTATTGCCGATTATCTCAGAGTCTCTTTTTAGAGGATGGATTATGGCGTAAGATAGGGCAGTATTACGGCTGGTTGTTAAAACAAGAAGGGAGGGGAGAGGTGTTGCTCTTTTGGGGAACAAGATAAGTTTGTTCCCAGTGATGGCAACAACTCAAGCAGACTTTCCTATGCTCACTCTACTCACACTCTTTTCCATGACCGTAAAGCAAAAAGAGCTTTTTACATGCAAAAAGGCAAGGGGCAAGGTGAAGGTTTTGCCAGCTGTCATTCTTCACTTGATTCCCTTATTTTCAACATCCCTGTGTAAAGCCTGGCTAGATAAGCCTATCATAAACAAGCCTGTGTTTGCATATGTGAAGGCATATATGCACTAGTCGTATACTGATCCTCAGTGGCTTTGCTGAAGTATGGAAGGTTTACCACCACATATCTTGCTTTTGGAAGAATGAAGGGGTGTACAAACTTGAATCTGCTCCCAGTCCCAAAGACCCATTCCTTGTGTAAAGGGCTGAGAGGATAAGAGAGGATGGAGTTTGGGGGCCAGTGCTGTATGACCTCATAGTTTGGGAATCGGCACAGACACCAAATGAAACTTTTCTCCCTAATCGGGTTGGAAATTGATGTTGAGATACCAGCAGTTTCCAGGGTCTGGTTAGTATTTTAAACCTCTCAAAAGCCAAATTCAGTCCTCATGTCTGCCCTTACAACCCACTACATCTTGCAGAGTAAATGAAATGAATCTGAGAACAAACTTTTACATCACTATTAGCGAGTCCTTTAACTTGGTGGCAAAGCCCGTGTCAACAAAAGTGAAAATTCAGATATTTTTCAAATTTGAATCCTTTTCCATTATTATTCTTTTGGTCATTATCATTGATGAGCTCATTAGTGCAGTTTGAGGGAGGAAACCTGACTGCAGTTAGAGATTGCGTTCATTTCTTTGCAGTGCCAATGGGGATCTGAGTTGCGTGGCACAGCCAGGGATGCAGTTGGTCAGGAGCTGCCTCTGACAGCAGCCAAGAGAAGCCATTCTGGGGGAGGTAAGTGTGCAATAGACACATAAAAACCCATCCCCAAAGCAGTAAAATGTAGATTCTATGCCCTGAAAATTGAAAGGTTTTATGCATTTAAAAGCTTTTGTTTACTCACGATTTGTAGCTATAATATTTCTATAATATTATCCTTTGTAGCTATTGTGTTTATTATTTTCCTATAGATAGATGTGGGGTTTTATTCCTCTTTTCACTGTATTCGTGATGGCATTGTAATTGTAGGGTGAAGAATGGCACTACCTAGATTTCTGTTCCATAGAAAGGTATTCCTTTCAGGTTGTAAGCTCATTGTTCATGCTATACACAAAAAAAAAAAAAAAGGATAAATAGTTCCAGCCTACTTTCCCAGCACTGCTTCTCATTTTATATGCTTATATTGTCTCCTCTTACTCATCTTCTTGTTCAATATTGTCTCTACCTAGAAAGTTACAGGCATTTGACACTGCTGGTGCATGAAAAGCTGTGCAGTCCTTTTGGAATAGATGCAAGACACATTCCAGGATCTCTTTTTTTTCTTCCTCCTGAAATAGGTTATGCCGATATAAAGCAACTAGATGTTTATAGGAGTTAAGCTTTTAGGTGTGAATCAGTTTTGAGAGAAATTATGCCAGATCTTTTTACATTTTCTTGATGTTATCTTCATAAGCTATAGAATTAGGAAACCTCCTCCTAACCAATGGGAATATCTATTTCTGCTGGCAGAACAGCAGGATAATGCTGTCACTTAGGCTGCAAAAGAGAGATAGACTGAATCTCAGACCAAGCTTGGGAAAAATGGCATAAATTAATTTTGGGTCAGTTTTCAAGTTTAGAAATCTATTATTTTTAGTAAAACTGTGAGCCCAAGCACAAACTGAAGTTAAATTTAATTGTACCCATAAACAACACATGTACCCTTATGTGTATGCATGGGTTGCACATACACGTGTGCCTCAAAATGAGCCCGGTTTTGAAAGTTTTTTAAGGACTTCCCACCTAGAGAAAGCAGCAAAATAAATCTGAAAGGTGCATGAAAGCAGCAATCACTAATAAGCACTATCACTGATGAACATGCTTCTTCTTGAGCTCTGCAGTGTCCACAGCTTAGAGGAGCTACTAATGAACCTTATCTTTGCGTGAGATAATGGTTAGGACCAAAAAGGGGAGGCGGAGGGGAATTTGACCACCCACAGAACAAATACCATTATCAAAGTGCAACTTATGCCCCAAAGCAAACTTACTTGCTGGAGTGACATTTCTTCTTGGCATTTCATCATCTTTGCTAGGTGAGGATCTTGGAGGAGGAGGGGAAGGAGAGAGGGAGGGAGAGAGGGGGAGAAAAATAGCCCAGCTGACATTTGAAGCAAGTAAATAACCTCTGCGGGGAGGCAGCTTGAGTGGTGTTTCCACTCCTAACATGTAATTCCCATGCCACTGGACATGGGTCATGTGGAGCAGAGTGTGGAGGGAAGAGAGCAGGGCACTGTCCCCATCCCCATCCCCAGGGTGGGCCGGGGAGGCTCTCGGCAGTGCCGGAAATCGGAGATCAGCCTTGTCAGGTCATATCTCATCAATAGCAAGGAACTGCAGGAATAGGGATTTCATTCCCACTGAAGGTGCCATTGCTTCCTGTACACCTTGGAACATGAAATCAGCTCAATTGAGTGAAAAAGGCAACAGGTCCTTGCACTGCGAAAGGCCGGGCTTTGATCACTCGTGACTATTTGGAGAAGTTAGCACTGAGCAGTGCTTGCTGCTTCAGGGGCAAAAGAAATGAACACTTCAATCTCTCTTGGAGGTCCTGTAGGATTATGAGAGCAGTTGGTTTCCCTGTGTATGTTCAAAAGGAACATCTGCTTGTTTGTACCAGCCTAGGAATCCACCTCTATCTTACAGCATCTCTTGAGAGGATACGTGCTCTTATGAAGCAAAACATTGAAGTTGTGATCAGTTACCCATAACAGTGCAAAAGATGGAGATAAAATGAGGTATGGTCCCTCAAGGCACTGCACGGAGCACCTCGCTGCTGTCTCAGAGATGGATAACCAGGAATAGCCCTGTCATCTCCCCGTGAGACCCAGTCAGTTCCCAGATCCATTTGGCATGGGGTTGTCCTGCCCTGACTGCCGTGAAGCTGCTCAGAAACAGTAGCAACCATACACCAGTAGAAAACATAGTATCATTCTTTTGTGCTAGCAGATAAGAAGGAAAGTGAGGCTTAAGCTCTCAAAACACCATCAAAAGAAGTGTGAAATTAGGGTTATGCACAAGATTACTTGGAGGTATGTTTTGTCTTAAACATATGAGTATTAATTGCTGTATGAGCAGCAATTAGGCTCAGCACAGGTGAATCTGAGGATATTCTGCAGGAATTGTGCCCGGTGTGTGTACAGTAGTGGCACTACTCGCATTATTTCTGCTAAAATAGTGCCCTGTCAGCTGCAGCTTCACAGAAAGAGTGGCAGTGATGCTGCACTGAAGAAAGAAAAACAGGAATATATTGGTCCGAAAAAGAAAGTGGACTGGGAATTGCTGTTTTGTGTGCTTCGTACCACATCTGGCTTCTGTGCTGCTTGTGGCCGTGAAGTTCCTTCCTACTCCCTTATTAGAGATTTCCATAAGATGTGAATATCAAATCAAACTGAAATTTCTAGGGCCTCTTGTTGCCTTTGGATTGCAAAGCTCTGCCCTCACTCAGTTGCTTACACTGTTCTGTTAGTGTTAAAGGGCTGCAGCAGTCTATTAGTGGCATGAAATACCATTCTTTACCCTCCTAAGTCTGTCTTAGCGATGTGCTGCCATGGCAGTCAGCTCCTGGGCTCCAGGGATTAATAATACTTCAAACCAAAATGTATTCCATATCCTAGAGCTCTTCCCCTGGGCCATGGCATGCCCCGTGGTCTGTGGAATGTCGTGAGCTATGGCACAATGTCATGGGAATTTGCTCACCAGTGGAGCTCACTGAAATGCTCATCCTGGAAGTTGCTGCAGACAGAGTCCCCTCCATGGATTCATGCAGTCATCATGAATCATTCTTTACTGGAGTAAATGTTCGTGATATTCAAAGGTCAGGAATTATCTTCCCCATCTTGTTTAAAGTTGTGTTCTGTGACAGTTTTAGAGCTGCTCAAACTAACCTTTAGTTGAAAATAGGTCTAAAAAGTGGTAGCTTTCAGTGTTTCTCTTTCTGTGAAGCAAAAATGTGCTTATAAAATATTTTCAAGCTTTGCTAAACATTCATACAATTCTAGTTGTTTTCCAGTCATTCTTTCACACATTATGTTTGTTGTCCAAAGTAATGGTCAAATTGTTTCCCAGTGGGAATATATTGACCCACATGACTTTGAGAGAACTAAAGATCACTCTTCATCCCAATGCAAAAATCTCACTTTTCTCGAGTAAAACAACAAACACCACTAGTCTGTGGAAATACCCGAGAACTGAGCATACCAATCAATGTAGAAAATGTTTTTGATGAGGAAATAATAATCATGAAAAATTTGCTAAAGAAGGTAGTATCAACAAAGACTTTATCCTCCTGAGAATATTTTTAAAACACTGAATGAGTTCTCACTTCATTTGTTATGTCTGATAGGTATTTTACAGCCTCCACTATCCCAGTAGCTGCAAGTGTATTATAGCTTCAGAAAAAAATACACTTTCACCAGACAGCTTCCAAATTAATCTATGACTGTGAGGAAATTGGGCTTGTTGCATTTCTGCGATTCTTCCCTCTTGAAAGGCAGCAATGAGGATATAATGAAACCCTCTTCATGTCTCTAATTAACCATCTTGTGACCAAACAAGAGAGGGGCAGGAGTGGAAATACCCAACCCAGTTAGGTAATTGCTGATAATCACAAAGCTGCTTGAAAAACTGCAGGCTGAGGGCTCCGTAGCTGTGCGGCCGCCCGGGGCTGCCGGGCCCAGGTTATCTCCTCCGCATGCATTCTGCAGCGGGGCCCGGGGAACCACCACCCTGCGTGCAGCAACACGGCCCCGGGGCACAGATCCAGGCGTCCGGGCGGGGAAAAGCCTCCGGGGAAGAGCCGTGGGAGCTCAGGAACGCCGGGACACGCTTGTGGTGCCCGATCCGTGCTGACCACCCATGGGGCTGCCATGGGGATGGGGAGCTCAGCTGGAGCTTTGCAGGCAGCCGTGTTGGTTCCACGTGATCCCACCTCCCGGAGTTTGAATGGCCGGGGATCTTTGGCACAGAGATCTGTAGCGCTGCCCGAGTGCTTTCCCAAGAAAGGAGGCTGTGTTTGGGGGTGTTTGCAGCCCGTGGTGTTGCAGTGGGACACTTGGCTCTCCAGAATGGTGGGACAAGGAGAGGGTTGGAGATCAGTTTGTGGCTTGCGGCCAGCAGTGAGCAGGAACCAGATAAAGAGACAGACAGTAGTGCTCACTACACATCATGAGAGTGAAGCAGCAAACAAGTGACAGTATCTTAAGGGACTCGTTAAAAGAATGGCTCTCTGAAGAAATGGCTGAGGACATTTGACATCAGAATAATTCATAGTTTTCTCCAAACAGTTTAAATCTTCAGGCTGAGGACAGTATGCTCACCTAAGGTGAGAGTAACTACGTAGGAGTTATGTACAGACATTATGTAAATAAACACAGAAAATTACTCTAGATCTCTATCTTCCTTTTTATATGCATCTTCCCATTTTCCATAACTCCATTAACAGTCACATTAGGAGGAACCGCAGCTGTCCAGAACAGTTCTGCAGTGCCCTTAAACTTCTTTGGGAATCCTGAAGCAGAGCTGCTAAACCACACGGAGCTGAAAGGCTGGTGCCTTGTCAGCCATTGCGTTCTTTGAGATGAGCAGGTGAACCTTAAGAAAGTCGACCCCTTCCCCATCATTTCCGAGCATTTCTGAGGAGCCTATGGCATGGAATGAGATACCACTGATCCCAGTGAGGGAAGGAAAAACATTGCCCTCTCCAAAGTGGTGTTGTAGTGGGGATGGGGAGGCAGCGCTAATCTTCTGCATAAATCAGTGTGGTTGTTAAGTAGATCGCTCTCACCGTGTTAGTCTGTTAAATACCTTTTGTCGAGCACAGAAACAACAGTGCTTGATGTTGGTGAAGATGAGAAAATACCAAAAGTAATAGTGAGGGGGGCTTTTTGTTTTCCAGCATAAATCGTTTTCATCGCACAATTGACTCAGAGTCACTTCATGGACTCCTTTATCTGCAGAATTCCTTTAAAGTTTAACAGTGCAGAACTAATTTTGATGACTCAGTAGCTCGAAAATTGTTATTTTAAGTACCGAAAAGGTATTTTCCCTGTGGATTTTCTAGCGCTGAGGCAACGTTCTGAATGTTTTGACTGCTACTTTGTCTGACAATGTAAACAGACAGGAATAATTTAATGATTAACTCGTTATCCTTGATGCATGCCTTGATGTCTCATCTTGTTATTAACAGTTTGCCCATGTTTTGAAATATATATAATGTGAAGCAGAGCTAATTTTGCTCTGGAATGCTCTTTAACACCATTCCACAACTTTTTCCACCCACTGTCTGAGCTTGGTCAGCAAAGACACTCTCTATTAACATCGCAGCAACTCACCCCGGTGCTTTCAGTTGTATAAAATGAAACCCACTAATAAGAAACTTCATCAAAGAGCTTGAATATGTGCATAAGTCCATCCTTATTCAACCTACTCCTATTTGAGCATATGCTTTACTTTACTACACGCTTGCAGATCTTGCTGAAAGCAGCCAGACTCAGTTTTGCTGGTTGGGTCTTTGAAACACTTCCTAGCACCACATCCTGCTTCTGTCACCTTTAATAGTTACCTGTCTATCATTGCCACTTCCTCAGACATTCCTCCTCAAAAGGCCTTTTGCAGAAGATAAAAGATCTCGGAAAAATCACATTTGTCTTTGAGCACAGGGAGTGCCGCCTTGTTTTTCATACAAACTGTGAAGTCAGAAACTTACAGAATGCTTTTGTCATCAGAGAGAATTTTTAATGCATTTTCATCTAAACTTTCAGTGTCATAATATTGTTATGTGCTGCTATTTTTCTCTTCACGTCACATTTATGAGATGATGTGTGTGCTGCCTGTGAAGCATTGAGCCCATTTTAAAAAACATGAATTCATCACGTTAGCAACCAAACAGCAGCACTAACAGAGCCTATACTGTGAGTGACCCCACAGGGCAGGAAAATCCTAAGAATTTCTTTTCCAGGTCCTTGGAAAAACATTTTAAAAATGCATCCTCTGCTGGTATTATATGAACCAATGCACCTGAAAGCAATCAGAATGTGAAAAATGGAAACTCCAGCATTAAAATAACTAGTAAAATAATCATAAAACCTAAAATAGGCAAAGTCCTAACACACATCTCCATTCCCAGCAGATGGTGGTGTCAGCAATCCCTGGTCCTGACCAGGGATACATCAGCTCTCTCACTCCACGTGAAATCAGACTGGTGAAGCAAATAATGGTAGCACAGTTATTGGCACATTTCCTCCAGAAGCCACTTGTAAAAAAATGCTTCCCCTGACATTTCCATTCTACACCAACCAACCTCACAACTGTTACAGTAAGTCAGGGAAGTAAAATGAAAAGCAATGACCCAGCTTGATTTAATTCCTACCTGGCAACTGCCAGGCAATGGCCATATACAAATATTTAAAAGGTAGAAAGGTAAATGCCACTGAAATGTTGAGAATGTGCAGCATCTTCTCTCCAAACACCTTGTGATATCAGTATCTGTTGCCAAAGCAGCACCTGCTCTTATGTAGTATTATTTCCACTTAGTGCTGCTCTTATGCTGTTGGGATTTCCCCTTTACTTTGACTTTGTTATAACTCAGGTTGGTAAAAATGTGTCTTTTGTACATCTGTTAAATACCTTAATGGAGAGGAACAGGCTCTGCAGTTCTTTGCTGTGTGCAGACAGTAGCTCTGCACCTTGTGGTTGGGGTGGGGGTCTGACAGAGGGAAACCCAGGGGTGGTGCAGAATTCACTATTTCTAATCTTCCCTTGTTGGCATTTTGGAAAACTCTCAAAGTAAACGAGAAAACTGAACAGGCAGTGCCAACCCCTCCATCCAGAGGTTTTGCCTCTAATTGAGATGAATGCAGGAATATGAATATGTATCTATTTCTGTTTACAAAGTTTGCCCAAACACCCTTGATTGGGAAGCAGGAGTCTTGTGTTCCTAAAGCACTTTTCCATGGCAGATTTCAATATCTGCTGCAGAAACGTGGAATCACTAAAGCTCTCTTGATTTAAGGTGAAACATGAAGTCTTGGCTACCTTTTGGCAAGAAACCATCAGAGACCTGGTATCTTTTAGAGGACTTTAAAGGCATTTCAGCCTTGTGGGAAGTTTAAAGGAATGTAAACTGTGCAGGAACTGTGGAAAACCACATTCAGTGCATCTCCTTCAGACACAAGCTGTCTTCTCCAGTGTTAGCCTGTAAGTAGAGTCTCATCCCTCTTGCCTGGCTCGGGAAGTGCCCTGCTTTGCTTGGGAGAGGGATCTGGGCCGGGCAGGGGAGCTGAGGTGCTAAAAGTGAGCCGGTGCCAGCTGAAATCTGCCTGAAGCGCTCCTCTCTCCGCAGGTGGGAAGATGGTCTGTCACAGACAAAGCCAGATGAAAATGCATCTGGGGTAGCTCAGTGTTTGTTCTGCTTTAGCTTCTGGCACAGCCTCTACTGTATTTATCCTTCCGCCCACCTACCTTCCACAGAATGGGGATGTTCTCAGTCACTGATCTTATCAGCGCCACACTTTGATCCAGCTGGGATGTTAGGGCCTTCGGGAATTCCCCACGTTTGATAATTCCTGATAGTTACTTTTAAGAAAATACCAGCTGAAGGATGGGGAGGGATTCTTCAAATTCCAGCAGCTGAGTGAATGGTGGAATTTATCAGGCGTCCAAGCCAGATTTCCTTGGAAAGAACACATTTATTTTCAAGTGTCAAATTTTCATTGTATTCAGCGAGCAATATCACCTAAGGCCAGAGAAAGCCAGTGGAACAGGACATTACTGGGATTTTTAATAAGCACTGGACCTGGCGCTGATAAAAACATTGTGAGATATATCCAGACTATGAATAGCTGAGGACTGGCTTTATCCTGAGCAGTAATTCATTACCCCTTCGTGTTTAGCTTTTGAAATACCACCTCGAGAGAAACTTGACCCCAAGGAAATCTATTTCAGGAATGTGTGTGGCCCCCATTCCAGCAGGCTGGGACTGTCTTACCACCTTTATTGGTTTTTTCTCACCACCCCCCTGCGAGGTAGAGCCCAGCCATTACCCCAACTTTACCAAGAGCAAATGGAAAAATATTCATGCATCTCACGCCCATTAATATCCAAATTGTGGCAGTTAAGTGAATTTCCCAAGGCTGAGGAGGAAGTTTGTGGCAGAGCAGGGTACCTGGTGCTCTCTGTGCCTGCCTGAACACAGGAGTAATTTTCTACTGGCAGGGTGCGGCTTCCCGCCCCCCAGTAGTAGCCAGGTTACGGGGCTGTCAGAAGGTGTGTGTGTGTTTGTTTGTTTTTCCATCAGGAGAAAATATCCATCATCTCCTGAGACCAGAGGCATTCCTGAGTGAAAGTGTGGGCGGCTGCCATGTCCTGCTGTGGATCTGGGGAGGTGTTTGCTGTGGGTTGCTCCGAGGCTATGTCCAGCTGGGCCCATGGCAGGTTGGAGCTTGCAGACATGGAGGATCTTGCTGTGGCTTTGTCTGGCTCTTTGTGGGAAAAAAAGGGGGGAAAATCAGCTGTATGGCTGCTTGTAGCTGGTGCGTTGATTTTGCTTGATAGACAAGCTCCAGATGAACTAATTCGGAAGATTTGAGATCCAAGAGGATTCTTGAGAAATCTGTTCTGACCTCACAAGAAACACAGGGCTTTCTGCCTTGTAATTCCTGGGTTAAATCTCTGGTGGCCAGAGATGGATTTGAGTTGGTGTCCCCACATCTGCCTTCATACTCCTGGCTGCTTTATGGATTTTTCCTATATCCTAGAATGTGGGTACTGGGTGTCAGGGTGGGAAAACTTGATTTATTCTGATAAAGGCAATGTGCTATTGGGAAATAATATAATTGCAAGAATTGATTAAATACCACACACGAGAAAAAATTTTAAAAAGACGCAAATGCTGTGAATTTTTAAGGGCTCTTTTTAATGTCTCTCTTACCATTGTTGCTGTAGGAGAATTTTAGTGCTGGTCTAGAGGCTTCCCTGAGAGTCAGTGCCTTTTTTTTAGAAGATAATTACATTCAAGCTATTGAAGACATTTATTCCTTCATGCATGGCAAACAAATTAGGGGTTAGAGACCCAGCAGAGGGAAAGAAGAGCAAGTTGTGGTAAAGTGGGATGGGGGGGATAGATGTGCACGAGTCACTTGGTGGTCCCAGCTAGACCAGAGGGCAATAACTGGAATATTTGCCTTTGGTACTTTGGTCGTATTCACCATCAGCTCCTGCCTCACCTAGGGAATATGTGTGAGAAACTCCTTCTTCCCAGCAGGGAGCGAACAAGCATAGTCCTGGTCATTAGCAAAGAGCAAACAGAACCGTTTCCCTTTGTCTATTCCCACACAATTTCAGCATTACCTGTTTATAATTGCTTGAGAAATGTTTTACAAGCACCTGCATCAGGTGAAACATCTTTATTCTGGGAGACTTTCCTGAGGAGACTTCTTAGGCTGCTGATCACAGGCCCTGCTTTAAAGCCCACTAGAGTCCATGGGAGGGATGCGCCTTTCCTGTGACTCCAGCAGCCTTTTGATCATGGCCACTACATGAAAATGTTCTCCAGCACCCTGGAGCTGGCTTCTCCAGGGTGTGTTTTGTGTGTGTGCTGGGCCAGGCACTCCCAGCTCCCTACCATGTGTGGGGAGTGATCTGTGGGACACTCAGGAGCAGCCACGTCCAAGAGACCAATGGGTGATGTGGGCACGAGAAGGTGAATCCACATGCTCCGATGCTGTAGTCCCTTCCAGAGTTGTGTGAGGCACTGCAAAGTCCCAGAGCTCCATGGATGGGCAGTACCAGCTGCCCTGCCAGGAGCTGGTGGCTCAGGTGCCCACATTTTCTTGGCTTCCTGTCCTTGCTCAAGACTCCCAACCGCTGATAGATACCACATCAGCCTCTGGTGTAGCAGAAGAGGGATTTTTCCACTGACATATTTTGCTATGGAGCCTTGGTCCTGCTGCAGCTGGAATCAAGGGGGGATGGAGGAGTAGCTCATCTCTAGGAACATGGCTTGGATGTGGAAAGTATGAGCCACTGCATGATTTTCCATTGTCTTGGAAACAAGCAAAGCATTCAGGATATTCCCTGAAAAGCTAAGGCACGGTCCAAAGCTGAGGTGACACTCACCTGATGTAAATCACCAAGGACCTGCTGATGTGGGTAGCACCCATATCAAATATGCCAGCAGTTTTTTACAAATACCACAAAACTCCTTTTCCCAACTGGAATTACTCATGCTAAGAAAATGAATGATGTCCCAAGGACTGACTCATTTGGCATCCAGAGCTTCTAGCCCAGTATCTCTCCTGCCAGGACTTTTATATTATCAGTTCCATTCATTCCTCCCGAAGGCTGATGGGGTGCGATAAAGCAGATGGCCAAAGTCCCAGACAAAGGTCAGGCAGGACAATTAATGACAAGCCGACAGCCCCATAAAGGCCGTGGGCCCGGGATAATGCTGGCTCTGGAGGGCTGCTGACAATAACATAAAGCTGCTCCTCTCACAATGGGGAGATAAGATACAGTGCTGTAATAGGAAAGCAATCATCACAAAATGCCATCAATTATGGAAAAGCTGCACCAGCGGGGGACTGGTTCAATATTGGCTCTGTTGATGCCTCGACATCCCTTGGCTGCGCTTTCTGCGTGGCTTCTCACGGCGAGCCCGGTTGGGCACTGCAGCGGCTGAGGCTCCCTCACCCCAGTTCTTTCATCGGTTTTTGGCTCGTGAAATTACACCGAATAATATGCTTATTCAGGGTTTTATATCTGGGCACCTATTTTATTACCTTTTATAATGCATACAGGGTCGGATCAGCTTGCAGCAGAACAAAGCTAATTACACCTTTCATTACCTAAATATAGCATAATGACAGAGTGTCATTCAAGTGTGGCATTGAGCTGAGAAACCTCATGGCAGGCCAGGACAATGACAGAGGTTATTGAGCTGCACCTGAATTGCTGCTGGTGCAGCGAGAGTGGGGCAGGGTTAATAGACAGGTCATTCCATAAATTACAGTATCGAATGGAAACCGCGAAGGGCGAACACCGCTCCTGTCAGCCACTGTATTTCCCAGAGTCAGGAGCCTCCAGAGCCAGCATTAACCTCTTGCCTTCCTCTTGTTACCTGTGTAAGTGTGTATTCATAAAGTGTGTGTTGGGACTTGTGAGACCTGAGAGCAAACCCACCTGTTGAGGTGTAAGAAGAGCAGCAGTGCCACGCTGAACCCTTTAGTTTTGGATCATCTCATCAGGGAGGCAGGATGGTTGGTGGCCATTTCTAGCACGGTTGGTAGCCGTTTCTGGCATCTGCTCCCAGTCTGTTATGGTCCTCCTGAAACTCAGTTAAAAGCTCCTACTCCTGACGTGTAGCACTGCAGGAAGGTCTGTGACTGAGCTCCCTGCTGCCACCTGAATGTTGTCCCCAGTGACATGGCAGGGTCTTCCTTTGGCTTTGGTTGGAAGCCACCTCCTCTACATTTCCACTATCCCTTAATGCAAACAGAGAGGTGATTTGCTTTTAGCTTATTCCTTTACATGTCTTTTAATAAGAGGCTTCCCTGGATTTTAATAAAGGGATGGTGGGAGCAAAGGCTGGTAAAAGCAGTGTTCATAGAAGTTATTATCAGAAACTATTTAATTTCTGCCAAAGCAAGCAAATCACAGAAAGTTTCTACTTTCCTTGGAGTGTTTCTGTGTTTCATCAAAACCGGAAAATGAGACATTTTAATTTGCAGATTTGTTCTGGAGTTGAAGAATATTCATTCCACTTCTCTTAGGTTCTTACTGAGTACTTGTGTTGCAGTTAATGGGGTTTTTTTCCTTATCTTTTTGGCTGAACAAAAAATATTTCTATCACAAGTCATCCTATCCCTCCCTAGTTTCTCCCTGAAAGGTGAAAGGCATTGCTGGGCTGTAATTCCACTGTAGCAGTACTGCCTACATGAAAAATTATTAGGGCCAGAAACCTGCAACAGGAGACAAATGAGATTGTCTTAAGCCTTGGATGAATTTCCAGCTACCAAGAAGAGACACATGATCTCCACTGCTTTGAAGGCTGAGGCTGATACTGGTTTCATTTCTGAGTGCAGCAGAGATGTAGTTTATTTTCTTTTGACAGACTGATAGTTTTTTGACAAATTTCTTAGTCTCTGGTTTTCTTTACACTGGTTGAAGTCATCAGTTCCCTTTTCCTGTCTTTCCAATGTACTCACACTTGTCTTTACCAGGAGTTTTATGGGTTGGGAGATCCTTGAGTCAAAGGAGAGCTTGACATGCTAAAATAGGTGCTCTTCATCCACCTCCTCCCTTCACAAAGGTACTGGTGAGGTGCTTGAAGAGTCAAGAGTAGAGATTGGACTTCTAGAAATGTCTTCAATCCTTTGGTCCAGAATATCCTTCCAAAAGATGGAAGATAAAGTTTTCAGTGGCTGCAGGATTATTTATTAATATTGATATTATGCCACCTTTAGTGTCCATCAGAATAGACCCATGACCGTGGCTTACATTGAGATTTTGCTTCTTGTGCAAGTTACATCTTCTTAGGCCTCGTTGGCAGTTCTTTGTTCTTTCTCCTCTCCAAATTCCTCCTTGTTACTCAAGTTACCCCTTGGTTAGTGCTGGACACAAAGCAGCTCCAAGGCCAGTGCAAAAAGACCCTTGGCTCTGTGGTGGGAGCACCAGGGCCACAGATGAAAGACTTCCAAGGTTTGGAGGAACTGAGTGCTTTGAACAAGGTCTTAGGGAAAGTGTCTGATGGGATAAAGACTGAACACAGTTTTCCAGAGCTGTGGATTAGCAGCCCAGCAGCTGCTCCCATCTGCAGGAGATGCCAGGGCCATATCTCTGACCTGACCCAGCTCAAAGCGTTGCACAAATCTGTCTGCTGCCAGCCAAGTCCACATCTGGATGCAGCTCCTCCCTGTCCATAGCACTGCGGCCTCCACCCTCCCCGAGCTGCTTGTGAGGCCCTGGGAAGGATCCAGCTTGACAAAAGCAGAGGTTTATCTCCTTTGGTGACTGCTCTCTACAAACCAGCATTGTTTCACATTCATTCTCCTCAGTGCTTCCTGAGGGCAGCAGAAAGTCTTACACACATCCTTACAAGTGAACGAGGAAAGAGCTTCAGAGACCCTTGAATTGTTAATTACCGGGTACTTTTATTACCAGGGCGTTTTTATTCTGGAATAACGAACTGGGAGGGTCCTGCTCACCCCTGCTGCACATCTGTGAAGCTCAGCAGGGTCGAGCCCTCTGCCCCTGTGAGCAGAGCAGGCACCCTCCGCCCTCCAGCCGGGCTTCCTGGGATGCTGCTCTCTCTGGGTCCCCTCCAAGTCCCTCTGGCTCTCACCCTCGCCTGCTCCAGGGGCCACAGAGTCCCCTGTCTCCATTTCAAACTGGGACTGACTTTGCAGTGGCTCTTGTGAAAGCCTGGCTGGATCAGGGCATGCTGGTGGGGTTGGCAGGTTTCACAGTCACTCTCTGAGCTTTAAATCAGCCAGGGAAATCCCAGCGGTTCTGAAAACATACATATGCTCTCTTTTTGCCCCTTTCTTTCCTCTTTTTTTTCTTTCCTTGGTCTGTGAAACCCTCCCAGCCTCCTTTTTCATTTCCCTTTCTGCTTTTGCCTTTATCTCTCCCCACTGTTGTGGTTACATCCTCTGGTGATAACGGGAGTGACCCCATGGAGTGACCCTGGAAGATTATTACATTAGCTGTAAATTTTGAGCCCGGGCCAGCCAATCCAGTAGGGATTGCAACTCCCATCCTCTAAGTGCAGGAGGATTAACGCTGGTGAACATAAGTCCCTTAAAGCCCTCCACAGACACCAGCGACCATTCCCTTCTCTGCATATCTTTGTATTTCTGCCTTTAAGACCAGTTGGGGAATAGAGCTTTGCTATTCCTGGTGAGGTGGTGAAGGGGAGGAAAAAGACAGCATTCATGACAGTCGGGGCAGAGCTGCATTAAATAAAGCCTCCATCTTTCATTCTTAAGCTCAGCTCCAGGTCCTTGATGAAGACAGATTTTTCAATTAGACAGGCAATGTTTGTTCTAACATTTTATATATGAACAGCTCAGCTGACATCTTACCCAGATTTATGAAGGAAATCTAATACAAATGGGAGTTTTAATATAAATTTATTATTCAAATTTATCACATATTTCCGCAAATAAAAATTATGGTGGCCTCAAAGAACTCATTTTTTTCCGAAAGAAAGAAAGAAGTTGACAAAGTTTCTTTCCACCCGGTGAATAACAATATTGTACGTTAAGAAAGATCTGTCATAATATAAATTATAACACACATGGAATACATTTCCCATTGAAGACAATATTTCTTTCTTATACAAATGTTGCACTCCTTCGTTGAACTGAAAGGAAGTTCAGGAAGGTTGGCAAAACAAAGTCCCCCATTTTTAACACTATACAGAACAAAGTGTATTCTGCTGCCAATTACCCTTAACTGAAAATGACTGCAGCTTCTGGGAGACACAGCCAAGGGTCAGGGGGTGCAAGTGCTCCCCGAAGGAACAGAAATGTCAGGCGACATTCGCACTCCAGCTATTTAAAGGAAGGATGAAGAGAATTTAAGGGAATAAAAGGCCCTGCAACATCCATTTTAGCCATGGGGAAATTACTGCAATTAATGCTAGGCCATTTATAGCCCATGATTCCATACTTTTCAGAGGGCGTATCTAATTTAGGAAGGGATTAATACACCACAGGTTTTCATCTCCAGTCAGACTGAGAAGGAAATATGGGGAAATGGGGTTTTTTGCTAAATCAGAATGAAGTACTAGACTGAAAGATTTATATATTTTGGTTTCTGTAAACCAAATTTTTGCTTCCTTTTTCAGTTGTGGCATTGCCGTGGTTTAGCTGCAATTCCAGCCTCCTATTTTTCATTTATTTTTTTCCTGTTTATCTGCCTTTTTTGGACTGGAAAACAGTATGAGATGTGAAAGGTGATCAAAACACATGCTTTCAATGTCTCTCCATTTTCAAGTAGGGGAAAAATAAAAGAGGGGAAAGCCTGAAGGGTCCTAGTAATAATGTCAAAACCATTTGTGTGTTCAGTGTTTCAGAAACCTAAAGAAAATAGAGAATCTCCAAGAATGTCTTTTGACTCTCGACGTGTTTCACTGGATTTGTTTTTCATTGAATTCTGTTCTAATACACTCACTTATATATGTGAATTTACAAGTTGTTCAGGTATTCCCACGAGAAATTGTGATGTTATTTGGTGCCCCAATAAACCAAACCCCAAGCAGATGCATACAAAGACAAAAGGTCATCTATTAATGTATATATGAATTAATGGGTATTAATGAATATATGAATCAATGGCAGAGACTGGAGGGATATCCAAAGCATGAGGGTGGCTAACCCTGCATGATTTCAATGGGATATGGCATCCCTTCAGGAGGGAGAGGATTTGTCTCACCTAAATTTATCCACCTGCAGAAGCTGATGCTCAAGAGCCTCATGGGAGCCAGCCCCATGGTGCTCCTGGGGCAGAGAAATGGGCTCTGAGCCCTGAAATGGGACAAATGAATCAGCCCCTAAAAAAAGCACCTCTAGTTGGCCGTGAAGTGGGGTTAGAAGGTGAGCCCAGCTGCAGAGGTCTGGCCTGGGGGATGTGGCTCCCATCTGATTTTCCTATCTCTAATTAGTTGTATCAGCAGGCACTTGAATTAGTAGGCCCAAACCTCCTGTCCCAAGGAGTCCAGATTTTAGGTCCAAGTGTTTTCTCTTTGCTGATTTAGCTGTGGCCCCTTCAGTACCACTGTGGGGGAAAGCCCATTCCAAGTCCCGAAGTCACATATTTGGATATTCCCTGCTCAGTGCTGCTAAGCCTGAAGGCCCCCTTTCCTCACTGGGCAGAGGGAAATTTCCAGAAGGCACCTAAGATCCTTCCCAGGACCAAGTCTTTGAGCTTTTAAAGCCAGTTCATTTCAGGATTGAAGTCTCCTCATTCAGTTGGAGGAAACACTCTCAGGTCCCTGTTGATCTGGATACTAACTCCTACCGAGAGTAACAAAAGCATTGTTTGAGGAGCTTTTGAAAATCATATTTACCTTCAATTTACAACTGTAGTTGGTCAAACACCTTTAAAAACACCACCTGAAATACTGGGCAGCATAGAGCTGAGCTGTGCTTAAATACCTGTAAACCCCAGAGTGTGCTTAACTTAGAAGCACAGGACTATTCCCAGGGCAGATTTAGTGGCTTTAAATTAATTTCTACTGACTATACCACATTTTATCGTGTATTTTTTTGTACAGGAACCACTTCTAATGTCAGTTGCAGCCATAAATCAGAGGAAGCTGTTGCTAGATCAGTACGCTGAGGTGTGACATGCAATGTGTGGCTGCAAAGCCAGACCTTCTGCCCTGAGATAACAGCGTAGGAGCAGCAGTGAGGGGATTAGGGATCTCTGAGCTGTTTGCTTTCATGCTGAGATGTGCTGTAAGACAAAGCAGGCAAACAGAATCAGAAAAAACAACAGGAAAGTTGACATATGTATTGCAGAGTCTATTAGATGAGCCTTTAGATGTCCAGTTGTTTCTGCTCCTGGCATTGCATGGCCTTGGGGCTACAGGCTTGGCTGGCACAGTCAAAGGCCTCTGTTTAGCTCAGACCGGGGAGTCAGAGAGCTCCCTATGAACCAAGGAGGAGAATACCCTGGGAAGGAAAGGTCTACAACAGCACCCAGGGCATCCAGCTGGCAGGTAGGGTTCCTGGCTCCTCATCCCAATTCCCAAGATTATTTTACTTGGGTTTCATTTTGTTTTGGTTGGTTTTATGCCAAGATTGTTTATTGTAAAATACATGAACACTCCTGGGAGAGCTCCCCAAACGCAGCTGAGAGCTCTGACCGTGGGATGGTTGTGCAAAGGGCAGGGCATTCCCACCTGTCTGCAGCTGGGATAAAACAAGCCATGAACACTGACCTTCCCGAGAGGGCTCTGGGCATGAGGGGGATGGAGGCACCTCCTCAGCTGCTCTGGCTCAGGTGCCTGTGGCACACCAGTGGGGTGGCACTTCCCACACAGCTCTGCTCAGCACTCTCTGTGCACCAGTGCCACAATCTTGGAAGAGCCTCTAGACACCATCCTGTCCACCTCCTGCTCTGAGCAAGGACAGTTGGAGCAGTTTCCCAGGGCCATGTCCACTCAGGGTTTAAATACCTGCATGGTGGAGACTCCACAGCCTCTCCGGGCAACCTGCTCCAGTGTCTGGTCACTCACTGTATTCCTGGTCATCTGTAATTACTTGGACCTCTTGTAGGCTTCCTTTTTATGGCTCAGTTTTGTCGGGAGCTCTGTGTTCATCCATGCAGGCTCCTGCTGCCTTGTTTTTCAGATTGTTGGCATGGACAGTTCTTGAGTTTGGAGAAGGTTATCCCTGAAAATCCACCAGCTTTCCTGGACTCCTTTTCTTTCCAGGGCCAGACAAAACCATCACTGCTGAGAGAACAAGACAATTACCTTTCTTGACTAATTTCAATCCCCAAAAAATCAGGGTTGAAGTAGTGTTTTTAATCTCAGGAAGGATCTAGTTTGCTCCCAAAAGACGTGAAAATTAGGAACCCATCGGTCTTGCTTGACTGGGCTGGTGCCTTTGTGCTTTGGTGACAACTGTTATCCAGACAAATGTAATATTTTCGTGTCTCATATTTACCAGGCAAGACCAGTGGCTGAGGATGGGCTGCAGGAGCTCCCAGCTCCCATCTCTCTGCGGGGCAGGAGTTGTTTACAGTGCTGGTTTGGCTGCTGGCACAGCCCCGGCTCTCACAGAGCCATATTCTACTAGTGCTGGATGAATGGTCTTCAAAGCTGTGTGACATTCTGTGCTTTGCCAGGCTGCTCATCTGCAGGGTTTTTTCAGTGTCCATAAAATTCATTATCATTGTAGCTCTGCCTAATTAGCCCATAAATGTTCCAGTGTAGTCCATAAATTACCCTGGCCTTAGAGGGCTTATCTGGTTGGTGTAATAAGTAGGTCTATACACTGAGTTTTTTCTATTGTAACAGTCAGAGTATTATTTATATGACTGGGACTGAACTATGCCTGAACTGGGAAAGAAGCACTACACTATAAATAAAGAGTATTTTACTGTCCAAAGACTTTAAACCTGGTTAAAAGAGGCATGTTAGCCTCTGCCTAAACCATCTCGTTTTTCTTACTCTCTGCTCCAGACAAGTAGAGAGTGGACAGACAAAGTATATCCAGAAATACTGATGTACAGTGATCGACTGCACAGATAGTCAGTGTTGGAGGTTCTGAGGGCATTTTGTATTTTGACAGGTCAGTGGGTGCACAATAACACGTTACAAGATTCCTGGAGCTCAGCAGGAGGTGCTGAATTTTGTTGTGGAGATACACCAGGTATGTTTTAACATACACGTATTTTGCTGTGTTGTCTAGGTTGATCTGTAACTAACATGGGAGGAAAAGGAGTTTTGTTTCTAAAAATATGAAGGAAAAAATTATCAGTGTTTATGAAGCAGACTGTTCTAAAATTGACACTTGTTAAGTGGTTAAAGTATAAACTCAGGTCAAATACAGAACGGAATGGCATTTTTTTTCTTTGAAAATTAGCACTTCCAGCCAATTCTGTTATTTTAATGTTTTGGTACTTTATTGGGAGGTCATTTTAAAAGGCTTTCATTTTTTTATTTGTATGAAAACAGCATTTCAAAGGGAGTTTCTCTGAGACATTCAAGGCCCCCTCCAAAGCCCAAATCCAGGTGGATGCCTAGGAAGGGACACAGGGAGGGAGGCAGGTCTGTGGTGCCCCGGCTCCTTTCTGCTCTCATGAGAAATACCTGCACACACTGTGCAAAGAGCCACCCACTCAGCACAGGTCCAGGGCACTCACCTGCACACTAAACAGGCCTGAAGGGAGAGCTTTGGCCACCAGCTGTGTTGCTGTGCCTTTAGGACAAATGACCAGCGTTCAACCCAGCAGAGCAAACGCCCCAAACTCCGAGATTTGGGAGTTATTCAGCAGCTGATCTCAGAGCAGTTGAGAAATCACCAGCCAAGGCTTGTGCGTCGTTAACTGCTCCAGGTGATCCACATTAAGGCAATTAATTGGCCCGGAGCAGGGAACGCTGGGAGGCTGTGCCCTCACAGACCACCTGCAGCAGTAGCCGCAGCCATTTCTCCTCTTTGCTCCTGGAGAGGGACTGGAGACCTGCCCTGTGCTGACACCGCAGTGGGGAGCAGGCCCTGGGGCTCAAGGTACGGTGCTGGGGAGGGGGTGCCACCAGCCCTTGTGCCAGGTGTGCTGTGGGTGCCCTTCTGAGGCGCTGTGAAGGGTAAAGTGGGGAGATGCACCCTTGGCATGTGCAGTCTGAGAGTAAGGGGTGCTTTGGTGGCAAATTAATGGTGTGAAGAGAAGTTTGCCTGGCTGTGTTGATGTCTCCAGAAAGAGCTTTACCTCAGCAGCTGGAAGGAAGCTGGGGGAGGCCTGTATTGAAATATGGGCCTAGTTCTGTGTCTTAAATCCAGGAATGTTGTCCCATGTTGTGTGTTAGAGGAATATTTTTCACTGCACATGCACAAATAATGCAAAGAGATGGATTTTGTGTGGATACGGGTCTGACATCTGAGTTATTTCCCTACCTAGAAAGTATTTG
The DNA here is from genome assembly GCA_013398115.1 of Falcunculus frontatus. Lineage (NCBI taxonomy): Eukaryota > Metazoa > Chordata > Aves > Passeriformes > Falcunculus > Falcunculus frontatus. The sequence goes on from VZRV01007685.1 coordinate 529,751, forward strand.
TCTTCTGTGGTGAAGGCAATTTGATGGGAAATGGTGGGGCTGGGTTTTGCTCTTGTTTCTGCCAGAAGCTCCATTTTTGACCACAGAGAAGTTGTTCTTTATCCTCTTTCATTTCTCCATGTATAAGCTGCAAACAGTGGTGCTTCCCTGCCTGCCTGGCTGCTTTAGGTGGTGAGGGCTTAAGGTCACTCTGCAGCATCACCCTGGCTCCCGCTCAGACTGGGCTGAGGGATTTGGGTGTCGTTGCCCTCAACACAAATAACAGCAGGTGTCCTCACCACCTGCTGGGAGTTACAACTCTCCTCTTAACTCAGTTTTTAAAGGCTGAAAAAATACAATTTGTAGGGATATTCCTGTGGAGGTTGTTCTGCTCTTTAGAAACAAAATCAGTTTTGAACATGTTGCCTTTCCCTGGTCTTAAAATCAGAGCCAAACATGGTTAAGAGGGAGAAGGGGTTTACCTCGGTGTTTATTGAAGGATCCTTAAGGTGCACTCTCCGTCCGGGTGGAATGTGCTGAGATGCACACACACGATACAGTTAAGACCTTGTGAATTAGCACATCTATCAAAGATTCCCCAATGAGAGACTCAAGTGACCCCCTCGTCCAAGGAACCTTTCCCCTGGGCCTATCTTAGTTTGCAGAATGTGTTCTGGAGAGGACCTTGGTGTCTGGGGCTTTCTGACCCCCAACTGCGAGGCTTCCAGGATGTTTGGTCTCCTGGATTAACAGAATATTGGGTCTGTGCTACTTATCAAACCTAAGGAGTTAAAAAATATGTGGGCTGAAAGCACTAAGAATACATAAAACCTATTTAAAAGAGTGTATAAAAAGGCAAAAAATCATCATAGCATCAAAAACAACTCAACTATTGCTTCCTAAGTGTTTTTCCTCTCTTTCCCTCCCTCCTCCTGACAAACTCACCCTCAGCTAACCCAAAGGAAATAAGTTTCACGAGGGGAATCTTTTTCTTTCGACTGGTACTCCAAAACACGCATATTTTTGTTGCTGTGTGCACAATTATTTTGCAACTAGGAGCACCATCTCTGCACCCGGGATGACTTGTGGTCACTCAAGGCTTGTGTCGTGACATGTCTGAGCCAAAGTCTGCAGGAGAAGCTGCATCCAGCCACACACCTCCATTTCCTGTGCTGTTACCACTTAGCTGGGTGCCTTTATCCCTGTGCTAGGACAGGATGGATATGTGTCGTTTAGACTTGTGTTGGGGTTTTGTGGGTTGTTTGTTGGTTTTATGCAAGAAGCTCAGGAGAAAGATTGACAAACACAGAGTGCTTCTAACAAGCACCATTGTGAAGAATCCACCTCAGGGGTAGAGGGAACTGTGATGTGTTTCTCACCCTCTCTTTTCCTGGGTCTAAGAGTGCCAAGTAGTTCAATTCAACAACTGGTTAAATTCAACAGCCACCCTTTCCTCCAGTGTTAACTACTCGTAGTTCTGAGGAGCACAGGATGATTCCGGTGTTCAGGAATAGTTTTGACACACTGGAATGTGTTTTCTGGTCATATCTATTAGCATTCCAGCATCTCCTACCATGCAAGATGAATTCTGATTCTGCATGTTCTTGCCTGCGTGTGTGTTGGACTAAGGTGATTGTATATTGTATAAGGTCTTGGGAGTTGTTGATTATAAACATGCAGAACTTTTTTGACTTCAGGCCTCAGCACTACAAAAGAAGTTGGGTTTGGAGAACACCGTTTGAGCAATGTAAATTCACCAAGGCGGATTTTACAGGTGGGGCTTTTAATTATTTGTAAACAGAATCAGGCAGCATATCCCTGTTCAAGTATGCATCAGGTAGTGAAGATTCATCTGTGGTTACACAGTTGGTGCTATTTAAATAGCTGTGATTCTTGGTAACTAGAAAGAAGTTATTTTCTTGAAGCAGAGTCTGGATCCTTCAATGAGAGACCAGATCATGGCTCATTCAAGGCTTGCTCTTGTTTTGTCTAAGAAGTTGGTAGGTGTTAAATTTTCATATTTAGGAATGAGGAAGACTTGCTGGGAATATGTTTAATATTCTCCACTCCAGGGATGGGAACTATGAGATATATGGTTTGCAGTTTAGATGCTGGATTTTATCTACTCTCTGACAGTACTTTTCCTGTTAGAGCTGAACCAAACATTAAATTTTCACTTAAAATACTTGACTAGGATCATTAAGACCAAAGTATTTATTCTGTAGTTGACGTGACCAGCTTCTGAACTGGCTTGACTGGGAGAAAATTATACTCTTGGTTTACTTTTCTCCTGTATCTTGTGAGCAAACCAAAACTCTGTGTTTTCCATCTGCTGCTCTTCAGCAGATCCATTAGCAACTTTTCCTGGAGAACAACTGTCACCTAAAAGTGGTTCTAAGTAGATGTTTCCCAACATGTCTTCAGCAGTGAATACGTGTATGACTTAGAGAATCTCACTTCCTAGGAAGTGTTTTAGCTTTAAATGATTGGCAAACCAATACATTAAAGCTGCGTGCTCTGATTGTGGCACTGAAGTCGCCCTCATTGACTTCAGCAGGACATGGCTAAACCCGTGTGTTTTTGTCAGAGGATTCTGAACTGACTTTAGCACTTTCCCAATCTTTGGATTCTTGCTAAGACAGTACCATGGGATTGTTCTGTAACACTGTGGATGGATTGATTGCCTGGGTTTCATTTCCCTTTGTTATTCCCTTCAGTATATCTTTGTGCTGAGCATCTCTTCTATGTGTTCTCTCAGATGTCATTGTGTTGTCAAAAGAGACTTCACACAGGACAATGAGTCACCCAGCCCTTGCAGTGATGAGGTATTTTTGTTTTCAAAAGCCTTCAGCAGTGTTCCTGCTGCTCCCCACCAGGCAGAGTAACACAGGAGTTGCTCTAAGTTATCAGATTTCTCCATCTGCTCTGTTTTGGGTGACACGTTTATGGGGAGTCCTCCAACCTGCCCACCTCCCCCAGGCTCACCGGCATCTTGTGAGCCAGCTGGAGAATGGATTGGTGCTCTGGAGGGGTCACTGAACCTTGACAAGTGGCTCCATGCAGACCTGGGAGGCTGGAATCAGATCTGGTACTGGGTTGCTGCTCTGACATTCAAAAATATGATGGGTGAAATCCCAGATCTGCCTGAAGTCAATGGGAATTTTGCCACTGACTTCATCACAGCCAGGATTTCACCCAGTTTATTTCCCAGCCTCCCGGTGCATGAGTGTGCAAGGTCAGGCTCTCATCGTGGTCCCACTGTGCCATGGTCTGGAAGCCATTTGCCAAGTCTTATGGAATTGTTCCTTGTTCTCACTAATGAAATTCAATGGGAATTCTTGCCTGTGCCTTCATGGGTTAGGAACCAGCTCTCAGCCCGTCAGCACGGCTCACTCTGTGCTCATGGAGGGTGGGTTGGGAGGCTGTGGAGGTGTTTACTTCTTGCAGAATGTTTGCTCCCGTGGGGATTTTTTTGGGGGTCTTGCTTCTAACAGCATCTTTTGGAGCTTGTCCTATGTGGAGAAGAAGAATTTGGCCTTTACCACAAGCCTTAACTCTTGCAGGGTGTGTGCATGTGTTAATGCCTTTTTTTCTATAGATATGCTTGATCCAAAAAATGTGGATTCTGGAATTTGGATGCAGCTGTAAGTGAAGGATCTGGCTTGGGAGGGGGTGTTGATCCTGCCTGCTCCGTGAACAGCCCTTAGCTGCCTCTCTCCTTGCCTCTTGGAGATGTTCATGAGGCCCATTTTGTAGGGTCATTATCCAGGTCTCCCTGTTGATTTCTTTAATAATACTGAAAATGCAGTTTAAAAAATTGTTGCTTTGTCCAAGAAACTAGAATCAAACTAAACCAACAAAACCAGGGAAGTTCACTCTGAATTTCTGGGATGAGAGCCAGTTCTCAGCCACATGTTGTAACTGTATTATTTATGTCCTTATTTATTGACTACATTGGCACCTAGAGCTCCCATCTCGGCCTGAGGCCCTGTTGCAGTACATGTGAGAAGCACAGTAAGGGTGAGTCCCTGGCTGTGAAGACCATACAAGACACAACAAAAAAAATCTTCCTTTAAATCCCACTTTACATAGCAGGAACTGAGGCTTCTCTCTGGCAAAGTTGCACAAAGAAATGAGAGAGCAGAAGAAACCCAGAGTGTCCTCTCACATCTCAGGTAGGGGCTTTAGAGGCTGTTCCAGCTCTAATAATGCTTCCTTGTCTCTTCTCCTTTCATGAATAAATCTCCTTTAGGTTTTTCCCCTTGATCCTGCTCTCCATTGTCAGAAGCAGTGCCACCTCTGGCACTGAGACTGTGAGGATTAAGGGAAGGGCAACGTCCCATTCCACATTTCCCTTGCTTCATTGGTGAGGGAAAATATTAGTACTATATAAAAATAGTTTCTGGAGTCAAAGCCAATTTATTTCAGTCAGGCTTCAAATACGTTAGAGAAAAAGAAAAGATGGACACCAGTTATTGTGTATTGCAGTTTGGATTAGTGTTTCCTATTGCTCAGGTACCTGTTGTTTCTTCTCCCCTCTCTCTTCCCCTGAGGCTTTCAATCCCTTTCAGCTCCAGCTGAAGGTATGAACTTGGGTTTTCCCTAATAATGAAACACAGTACCAAACTGAAGCTTCTTGAAGGGCTCATGAGGGAAGCGTGCAAACATCTGGTTGACATTTAATCTAGAAATGTCAGGTCTCAGCATTTCCAACCCAGGCTGACAGCTCCTTGAACACCAAAACAATCTTTGAGAAAATATAGGGAAGAGGTGGATCAGAGACCAAACATTAAACTGGAACAAGGTGTTTGCTTTTTTTTTAAAAAAGCGTGTGTAAGCTCTGTGTTTGGAAACCTTTGTGTGTTCCTGATTGTAATCAGCTTTACCACTGAAGGAGGGCAGTTTGTGGTGGAGAAAGCTGGGCTGAGGCTCTCTTTGAAGGTGGGGGTGACCTCCAGCAATCCTTTTGTCATTTGAGTAGGTCAAACCTTGCAGCAGCTGGCCAAAGCTGACTCCAGGGCTGTGCAAATGGCAGGAGGTCCCCAAATCCTCTGTGCTACACTGTGCTTGTCCTCGTGGCTGTTCCTGTCCTAGAGGTACCACGTTTGTACCCTGGAGCACACTTGAGCTCTCAGTTTAGCAAAGGATTTGAGAGGGATGCAGAGCCTGCCTTCTGCTGGCTCCCAGGATTGTCTAAGCCCAGCCTAATGGCACATTCCCTCCTCCCAGATCCCAGGACGTGATGCTTCCCACGGGCTGGCTGTGGGCTCCTTGAGGCACATGGCCAGTGCAGAGCTTGGCTCAGCTCTCTTGGTGAGACTGAGGAGATTTAGTCACCAAGTCTTGGAAAAGCCCAGGCTTAAATGTATATTTAAATCCCAGTTAAATCAATGAAAATGAAATATATGCCTAGAAAATGCACCTAGAAACTGCTTTGGAGTCCTGGCTTGGACTGAGACAGCCAGGCTTCAGTTCTGATTGAAAAGTTCAGCAAAAGTTTCTCTGTCCTTTTCTAGGACAGAGGTTTTCTTTTCTCAAAAAGTAATATAAAAATGAGAAACAACCATTCCTAGGAAGGTACTGCTTTTAGCAGAGGTGATGGGGGCTTCTTTAAGGGCTTTTTTTTTTTTTAAATATTATCTAGTCTTTTGACTGCATTCTTCTAATTTTCACCTTCTTTATACCCCTCTGTGCCTTTAATTCCTTCCAATACGCTTCATCTTAAGGAAAGAACGAGCAGATGTTCACATGTTATTCCAGGTGAGGTTCCACCATCTGCCTGTGACATAACAAGATTTGTGTTACTTTACTCTCTGACCTCACATTCTCCTGGCTCTTTTCTCCCCTGCTGTCATGGCAGAGCTGCTCCTTGTGCTGCAGGCGGGGATGATGCACAAAATGTCCAGGTCTAATGTTGACTCTTCATCCCGTAAGTCAGGCCCCCCGATGTGCTGTATCTAGCAACAGCCATCAACACTTCTCTTCCACTGCCCATTCACCTTCCATCCGAAAAGCTTTCTGCTTAATGGGGTGTCCTGGTCCCAAGTGAAATAAATAATTTTATGTCTAATTTTCTTCTGCCCAACATCCTGTGATGTCATGTCATGTTTCTTATATCCAGCCATGGTAAAAACAGCAGGCAGGCTGGCTTTGGAAGTAAAGATATAGGATCTGATCTGGTTTTTATTGGAATCAATGATCAAGTTCTCACTTCAGCAAAGCTCATGACTCACACATGGCTCACAGCATCTCATTTGCACCAGTGAATGCTCTGGGTTAAAACAAAGGTCATTAGAAAATGTACCCAAGAGGTTAAGACCTGTTTAAATACACATTAAGGGATGTAATGTTTGAAGGGAGTGTAGTTAAACTGAGCAAACCTGATAGGAGACCATGTCTCCACAGCTTTTAGAGGATGCATCAGACTTTCTGGGCCTTTCTTTATTGTTGGCTGATCAAAAAATGGGCTTGGCTTTGCTCTAGCAGGAATAGTGGGGTGGAGGGGGAATGGGAACAGTTTGTTTCAGGAAACAGTTTCATGTAAGCTCAGCTTGTAACAATCTCAAATTGAAAAGTTCACATGACTGGAAGGCAAAATCTTCTGGCTGAGGGCCAAGTAGGGAAATGAGTGGTGTTTGCTGGGGGAGTTTAACCCTGCTTGGGGACAGGAGTAGTGGTTAGTGGGGAGATAAGCAGGTGTTCTCTGCCCCCCTCTGAGCCTGTTTCTACCTTTCTGAACCCACTTTGCCTCTCATCCTCCTGAGGAGACTGGATCTGTTGGTGGTGATCCCAAAGGGCTCTCTTGTCATTGTTATTTGTGCCCATGTGGAGGCTCTTCCTAGGAAAGGTTCCTTGAGTACGATCCATGAGCAGGTTTTTTTTTGGTACCTTGAGCATGTTCCAGGTGGTACAGGAAACTGGGCTGTGCAGTGCTGGGAGCTGTGGGATGAGCTGGTGCTGCTGTGGCCCCATAGTGCTCCTGAGCATCTGAGCCAGGCCTGAGCAGGCAATGGGGTGATGTTTCAAGGTGTGCAAAAAGACTTCTCCCCAGGGTCACAACCATCCCCTGTTGCACAAGGCATCTCCTTCTGCTTCTCTGAGAAGGAAAGGCTGAAAGGGATGGAGAACAGAGGGACTGTTCCCCCTCCTTGTCCCTTGGAGGGTGTGTTATTTAATTAGGCACAAAGGCTGTTAAAATCAAAAGATTAAATTGGAAGTCTGCTTGATTAATTAAAGCCTCCAGCAAAAGGAGGGAAAGAAATTCTGAAAAGTGTTCAGTTTTAGTTCATGTCTTTCAATCTTGGATAGAAAAGAAAGAAAGAAGCAGCAACTAACTTTTCATGTAAAATTCAGGTTTTGTTTAAAATTTTCACTTTGGGATTTTGTTTGCGTTAAACTGCCAAAGTACTGGATTTAGTCAAACCTCCAAAGCAGAAGGGAATTAGAAGCTAATTACAGAACATAGAAGAAAATATTTTGTTGGATTTCTTTTCTTTGTATCTTCACTAACTCATTAAAAAAGAATTCCAAAATGAGATATGTCTCCTTTTATCCATGTATATATATATATAAAAAAATTCTTTTGAACTTCCACGCAAAATAATTGTAATTTTCCAACCAGTGATATTCCAGCTACTGGAAGCATTTTTTGCTCTTTTACCCCGAATTCAATGTATGTGTTAATACTCAGTCTGCCCTGTAAAAGTCACGTAGACCCAGGTTTACATTTTCAGAATTTGGATGTATTTTGGTGGGGAGCCGGGTTGAGCCCCAGCTCCAGGCACTCTCTGCCATATGGAAGTGCTTGCAGATGCGTGCTGGGGAATGTGAAGCTGAACCATGGCTCCTCATCGAGGAGCACTGCTGCCTGCTGAGCGTGTTTGGAAATCCAGGGGTTTACTTGAGCAGGATATCTATTATCTAGGTCAAAAAGAGCATAATTTGGCACTCGACTCTGGTGGAAAGTCATGGAGAACTGGCTTCCTACCCGCCCTTTGTGACAATGGAAATGTGTTTCTGAGTGACTGAATTCAAGGGTTTAATGTTGGACATGTGGGGTTTTATGGTCTTGGCCCAGCCCTCTTGCATACAGAAACTGGAGGGTGGGTGTCCGGGCCAGACAACAAACTGGCAAGGTGTCACAGAGAGCTACTGTGTCAGCACTGGGCACAGCCACAGCAGAGAGAGCCTCTGCACATGGGCTTGTCCCACATACCTCCTCCTCTCCATGTCCTTCTCCATGAACTGCACATGGGAAATGCAGCTGTGACATGAGGAAACCCCATCCTTGCACTCCCAAAGCATCCAGCTTTTGCCATCTGCTAAGTTCAGTTTGTTATCAGGCCCTTTATCTTTTACAAAGTCTGTGCTGGCACACCCAGAGAGTCTCCCTCTAACCCTCAGCCTCCTCAGCACTATTTATGAGGGCATATGATGACAGGACAAAGGGGAATGGCATAAAACCAACAGAAAGTAGGGTTAGATTGGATATTGGGAAGAAGTTTTGGGCTGTGAGCATGGTGGGGCCCTGGCACAGGTTGCCCCGAGAAACTGTGGCAGCCCCATCCCTGGAAGTGTTCAAGACCAGGCTGGGTGGAGCTCTGAGCGACCTGGAACAGTAGAAGGTGTCATTGCCCATGGCAGGGGGTTGGAACTGGATGAGCTTTAAAGTCCTTTCCCACCCAAGCCGTTCTGTGATTCTGTGGTACAGGCTTTCTTTCTTTGTGAGTCCTTTGAGTCCTTTGAGATGCACAGAGCAGAGGTTCTGGAAGTACCACCTACATGTATTGCTGGAGAGCCTAGGGAGACTTCTTTCAGTGCCTTTCGTGGCTTCAGGTCTGGGAATGTGCCTTGGCTGAAGAGCTGCTGCTTTAGAGCATCAATCTGGGGTGGCCACCTGTGGGATGGGAGGAAGGGGCTTTTCAGGAGTCAGCTGCCTTGAGTACACCGTGCTTCATCATTTTGTTTGCTTAATTGAAAATTCCCTTAGAAATCCACAGTAAATATTGTTAATGCTACTGCAAGAATGTGTCCAAGTTGATTCAATCCTGAAACCAGCGTGGAGCTGGAAGAGCACCAGCACTTACGTCATGCTTGCTTGTGACTTACACAATCAGAAGTGGTTTGCAGCAGACTTAGCAAAAGTTAGAATGAAGAATTCAACCTCTCTGGCTAAGGTGGGTCTCAGCAAGGCTGGGTCTAGATACAGCACTGAGGTCTGAGCTCTTAAATGCACAGATATCAGGATTTTGTAGAAGAGCCCCACAAGTTTTCACACTTGGATGTGAAATTTCCACCTTTCTGGAACACTGAGGCTCGTGCTGTTTGACAACACACACACGTGCAAAATCAGCCCGGACTGTGCAGAATCAGTTGGGGGATGCTGTTTGTGTCTGGAGAAAAGTATTTAATCATTTTCCCCAAGATATCCCCCTGATATGAATGGTAACAGGATGTTTATAACAAAGATAAGGCTGGGATGAAATCCTATCCCTCTCTGGGAGCTAATAAAAGCAAAGATTTGGAATTAAGTATCACTTTCTCTGAGCTGCACACGAATGAGGAAATGGGGTCAGAAGGGCAAGCTGCAACATTGTAGGCACTTTATCTAAAACATAAACATTACTAGAGTGCATTCTGGCCAAATTAACTCTCTCAGATCTGCCATGTTAGCATTCCTGTAGTACTTAAGCCTGCCAGCTTTACTGCTCTGCTGACTGAGGGTTGAACTCCAAGTTGGGGTTGACACTTGCAAACAGGGCTCGGAGTGGGGAGGGTCTGTTGAGCCCTTCTGCAATTAAATATCCTCCAAAGAAATGCCAGTGTCATTGTGAAAAAGAAAAGGGGCGGG